>JAYJKW010000317.1:0-167500 GCA_035084275.1 Hydrolagus colliei | reverse complement strand
TTCAATAACAAGTCTCTCTGTCACTCTCTCACTTGATCTTTCTCAGTCGCTCTCAAAGTCTCTCACTCGCTCAGCCTTTATTTAACTGATTATTTGTCACACACTCTCTGTCACTCCCACTTTCTCTCTTTCCCATTCTCTCCCTCTCTAACTGTCTCTCTCGTGTTATCCGATGCTTTCACTCTCTCTCATTCTTAGTCTCTCTCTGAGTCTTTACACGCACGCGCTCATTGTGTCTATCGAAGCCCTCTTACTCTTTCTTTAATTCCCACACTGTAGACCAGATGCTTTCACGCTCTCTCGATGTGTCTTACACTCTCTCTCTATGCTTCTCTCGGACTCTCAAAATCTCCTACTGTCATACTGAGTCTCTCACACACATGCACACACACTCAAATTTCCTGTCTCTCCCAACATCTCTCATTCTCTACAATTCTCTCGCTATCTGTGTTTATTTGTCGCACTCTCTCGCAGTCACTCCCACAATCTCTCTCTCATTCTCTCCCTCTCTGCCTTTCACTAACTCATTCCGTCTCTCCCTTCAGCCGACTCTGTCTGTTTCTCTCAGTCTCTCTCCCGTTTACTCTCTCCAGTATCTCCCAGTCTATCTGAGCCCCTCTCTCATTCATCCAGGCTCATTCAGTCACTCCATTTCTTTCACACACTCAGTCTCTCTGCTTTTCGCTCACACCCAGTCTCTATCTTTCTATTGCTTTCCCCTAGAAATCTAGGCATCTGGAAATCCCTTGCTCAATCCCTGCGCCTCCTCCCCTCCACTCCCCGTTTTCGGTCTCAGCTAAAGACCTTTCTCTTTGACAGCACCTTTGGGGATCTTCCCCATCAATGAGACCAGTCACCAGCCAGTCATTTGACACAGCAGCTCACACACCCCACACTGTCTGTCTTATCTCCCTCAAGTTTCTGACTGTGACCATCAACAATAACAAACCAGAGATGTCGGCACTTGTGCAGTGCGGGCACCAGGCACTGGATCCCTTCAGCTCCGATCTTACAGTTGGTGAGAGTGAGGTCCTCTATGGTGACACGGGAATGTAACATCTTACACAGCAGAGCACAGGTCGGAGGGTTCAATTTGATTCCAGAGAAGTACAGAGTCTGCACAGCTTTGATTCTATTCGGGGGAAGTTTGTTGCTCAGAGACTGAATCAATTCTGAAACAGAAATGTTGGTAATAGTTTCATCGACGGGTAACAGACAAGGAATTGTTTGATGAAGTTGAACGAGCGCTGGGGTATGGTACCACACGGGATTCACTGGGAGAATTAAGTGAAACCCCGAGTAAGCCCCAAAATATCAATGTTCACATCCAGGATGAGATCGTGAATAGTGAGGGCTTTGCTGGAGAGGGAACGGACATTTTGAAGGGATATGCGGGTAGGTTTGCTGGTTGGAAGGTGGTGGAGGGAGATTGGTGCAGAGAGGATTTGAGGGTGTATGGAAGAGATGGATTTGGTGTCTGAGGAGGGTGGAGAGATGGGGAGTCTACCTATGAGGGAGGGGGCAGTTAGGATTGCCTTAAGCCGGCGGTTTGTGCGGAGCGTGTGAATGTTGGGGCAGTTGGGGTGGCCTGCTCTGGGACTTCCAGCACCTGGTGTCATGATGGGCCCGACGGAGGATTACCAGGCTGGAGCAGAGGGCAGTGTTGATAGCGTCCAGTGGAGAGAGAATGCGGAAGATGGTGGGAGAGTAGGGCAGAGTGAGAGAAGCTGATAGAGGGTGTGGGAGGAAATACATCTAGATTTGAGGGCGAGGCTCGGGTCGGGGCGGAAATGCGCACGCAGAGACCAGGAAGAAGTGATCAGCAGGATGGTTTCAGCCCGCAAGCTTTGTGATCATGGCTGAGACAAGTTCGGACAACTCGGCAGCAAATTGCACACAGCGATATCCTACAAACAGTCGTGGATGAGCGCTTTTTTTTAGAAATTATCTGGTATGAGGAGTAATTAATTAATAATTAGTCAACAATTTTCCAAGATTTCGCCCTGTCTGGAATTGAACCCAGATCTCTCTGTTGTAAGACGAGAGCTCAAACCGCTGAGCCACAAGACTCCCCCAAATCTTTCAACAGCACTCACCTCCCCTACATCCATCATAGCCACAACAGACTTCACGCTAATCAGGGACGTCATACCTTCTGGCGTTTCCTGGATCTCCTGTCTCAGTGAACTTTGCTGCTCCTGTACATTACGAGCCATGGCTTCCTTCTTCTCCATTAACTTCTGCCTCATTTCTTCCACAGACACTTCCAGCTGATGGATCTTTTCCTCTCCCAGTCGCTTCTCCTCAACCAGCTGTTGGTGAACCTGAGATTGCTCCCTCAATCTCTCCAACTGATCCATTTTCTCGCGTTGGGCTGGAAAGGGGAAACATGTAAAATCCAATCTACTGATGAGTGTCAAACACTGCAAGGAACAAAATACGATTGACACGGGAGACTGGAAACACCATCTCACAGCATTCCGTGACCCAGGCTCCACCCGCAACCTGTACAACTGTGTCATCTCACAGTTTGAGGGAGCGAGGTGAACTGATTGTGGGATAGGCTTCCAATCGGTGGGGGCAGAGAGGTGGAAAAGTAGAGTTGGGTGTCAACTGCAGGTTGAAAAGTAGATCAGACAATCACATTCCTCTCCACTGCTTGTCTTCCATCATCCACCTCAGTGGGACTACACTCGCTTAGTTGGAGTCCCACCTCACAAACCACCAGCTCTACATAAATGCTGAATATTTGCCCTGCCCTTTCCACCCAGCCACCTGCGTAGAACCCCAAGGATCCATCCTTGGCCCACTTTTCTTCCTCAACTACACTCTGTGTGATGGGGGCTGCGCTGGGGTATGCTGGGTGTGCTGCGGGCTGTGTGTGCTGAGAGCTGTGTGTGTGAGCTGTGCTATGCTGTGAGCTGTGCTACGCTGGGGGCTGTGTGTGTTGGGGGCTGTGTGTGTTGGGGGCTGTGTGTGTTGGGGGCTGTGTGTGTTGGGGGCTGTGTGTGTTGGGGGCTGTGTGTGTTCGGGGCTGTGTGTGTTGGGGGCTTTGGTGTTCAGTTTGAGACTTGAGAGACATTTACCTGGGTCGATGCTGTCTCTGATCTCTCTCTCAGGCAGATCAATCTCACACACTGACAGCTTAAATTCCAAGCTACTGATCCTGTAATAACAGACATTCACAATACAAAGTGAAGCTGTGCATTGTGTTTGGTTTCAATGTTAAATTCTGGGATATTTAGTAAGTAAACATTCCATACCTTCTCTTGGGTTCAATTTGTTCCTAATGAAATCAAACACAGATACAGTGAGTCACACTGAGACATTACACTGTAAACTCAGACATTCAAAAATTAATTTCCATATCACATAGGTTACTATCATTAGCATTAACAATAATAATTATAATCCTTGCGTTTGATACAGCGCTTTCTACGTCTTCTCGAAGGAGTCTCAAAGCACTTCACAGAATATACTGTAAAGTAATCTTGACTGTATATTTGTGGACGAAACACAGCAACCAGTTGCATAGAGCAGTGTCCCCACAAACAGTCGTGTGTTGAAATGACCAATTTTAATTATTTTGGCGACGACCTGCTCAATACTGTCTCCAAATGTAATCAAGTTTGCATATCAACAGTAAAATTTTCATAGACTAGGCACGCAGTGGGAACTGCTTACAAGCACATCTTACAAAGACAAACACACGCTAGAATATAACAAATAAATTACTGACACATCTAACAGTGAGACTATAATTGCGTGTAACTGTTGCTGAACTCAAGTATATTTTAATCTCTTTACCTGCAGAAAGGTCATTGCATCTCTTTCCATCAGTTTCTGTAACTCTGAGATTTCTTGTGTAACAGAATCTAAATTGTCCTGAATCTCTCGCAGATTTGTCTCCATTTTTCGTAAAATCTCCTTCTCTCGCTGAGTGAGATCTCCCATCACCAGCTGCTCTCTGTCAGTCAGGCTCTGGTGCATTTTAGCAAATTCAGACGTGACGTGGGTCTGCAGACTGCTCACCTGTTCCTGTAACATATCAGACATCACACTGTACACACTGTAAAGGTAGACACTGAGACATCATATTGTATACACACTGTAAAGGAGACTCTGGTAACACAGAAATCAGGCCCCGCACAACTTACCTTAACTAGAGAAATCTTTTCTCTCTGTTTGACTTCAGCTTGTAGAGCAGTTTCCTTCCTCTGTGTGAGAGACGCTAAGGAGGATCTCACTTGATCCTGGAATAAACATGTAGAACAAAAGGGTTTGAAGTCAAGAATATGAAGTGAAATAAAATGAATCCCACTATAGAGTGAATACATTAACAGGTATTCTTACCTTGTAGACCTCAGCAGCTTCATCAATGGGCAGGAAGCTGTGATCTCTGTGTTCTCGCGAGTCTCTGCAAACCAGACACAACAATTTCTTGTCGGTTTCGCAGAAAAGCTTCAGTTCCTCCCGGTGTTTCTCACAGTTGCGTTTAATTTCCATTTCTGTCGATGATAGGCTGAGGTTCTGAGCTTTCTCTGCCAGACTCGCCAAGGCCCAATTCACCCTGAGGTTCCTCTCTGCAAATGTCTGCTGACAAACAGCACAGGAGATTATCTGCTGTTTATCCCAGCTCCCGGTGATACAGGAGCTGCAGTAATTGTGGCCACAATCCAGGGTCACAGGATCAGTGAAGAAATCCAGACAAATGGGACATTTTAAATCCTCGGTCAGACCTTGAACCTGGAGTCTAGAAGCCATTTTCACCCTCAGCACTTGCTGATCCAAACCTGGTTTCACTTTCATTGTGGGCGTGTGTGGGCGGTGCCCAGTTCACTTGCCTGTCTGTCGAACCCTCCCCTTTAGTTTCCTCTTGTGAAATCAGCTCATTGTGAATGTGAGTCTGGGAGACCAGGAGAAAGCCTTGTATCGTGATCACACAGACACAATTCTCTGTTCATTTCATTCCCCGTCAATCACCAATGTAACGTGCAGTGATTTACCAGGGCTGGGAAATGGGAATAATAATAACCATCCACATGATTGATAAAGTGTTTTCCCTGGGTCAAAGAGGACAGTATTGAGATAGGCATTGAAGCAAGCAGGTGATAAATGCTGCCATTCTGGTCTCTTGACTCCCCAAACTAGCAGCCGCAGCCTTCGCTACACCAGGTCTGGCCTCCTCCTTGTCCCCCCGAATCCTCGGTTCCACCCTTGGTGGCCGTGCCTTCAGCCACTACACCCCAAGGCTCCTGAACTCCCTTCCTCACTACCTTCATCTCTCTCCCTCTCTCTTCCCAGTTTCAGGTTACAGCTGAAGACCTTTAGTTTTGACTGCCTTTGGTCACCTTTCTACCCCTGCTTCGGTCCCGTGATCCGCTATTGTGAAGCGCTCTGCGACGCCATGCGGCGTGGAGGGCATTATATAAATCGTTGTTGTTGTGGTTGTTGATGTGAGGTGCTCTGGATGGATTTCAATCGAGGGTTGGGCAGTAGAAAGCCTGAAAGCCCCATCGCCAATGGTTGGTCTTGAGGATGGGAGACAGAGCAGACTGTGTGCTCAAAAAGAGAGACAGAGACTCGGCCGCACACACACGCACACACTCCATCATTACCTCTCCATCACATTCACTCAGAGATACAGATTCACACAAACACACAATCAATTACATACACGGCAAACATTAACAGTTTCACTGCCTCTCCCGTCATAAGCACCCAGAGAGAAAGGGAGAGCAAGAGAGGTACAGAGATACACAGTCACATACACACGTATACACACACTCAGACACAGAGAGTGATTCACACACACAAACAAGCACACACAGACACGGCCGGTAAATCTTCGGTTGCCTCTCCTGCCCCCTGCTCTCAAAGAAACACGGATATACAAACCCACACAGGTTAATGATCCGGTCGTTCCCTGGGCTGTTGACTTGAGACACAGCATTGCTGTAACAGTGTGTGATGTGAGAGTTTTACCAGCGTATGGAAGGGATGGGAGGCAGTGAAGGCTTGTCACTCGACCCACGACTGTTTGAGAGACACTGATGTGCACAGTTGTCACCCAGAGGATTGAATTTCAAGATCCTTGTTCTAACTTTCAAGGCCATTCACGGCCTTACCCCCATCTATCTCTCTGACCTACTGACTCCCTATCAGCCTGCCTACACCTTCCATTCAGCAGACTCAGGCCTGTTCCGCGTCCACCGCCCTAACCGCCCAACCATCGGTGGCCGGGCTTTCAGCCTCTCTGCTCCCACACTGTGGAACTCTATCCAACAGCCCCTCCCCCCTCACTTCCTACCCTTCCTCCTTCAAGGCCGATCTCAAGACCTTCCTCTTCGACCGTGCCTTCGGCTGCTCCACTAACTCTTCCCCCTCTCCCACTCTCCTTTCCGCTACCCCGACCCCCCACCCCCCCCCTCAGGTCTCGACCTGACTGTTCAGTGTTGTGGGACGTCCTCCCGACATGAAAGGCGCTATATAAGTGTAATTTTGTTGTTGTTGTTGTATGTCTCAGAGACACAGAGAGGCCAATGTATATGTGTGAATTTCAATTATGTGTGTGTCTGGATGTGTGTGTCATTTCAGATAGTGTGCGGTCAGAGAAAGACTATGTGTGTATCTCAGTATCTCTATCTATGCATCTCTCACTCTGTCTCTATGTGTTTGTTATTTCTCTGTCTCTTTCTCTCAGTGAGTGTGTGATAGACACAGACAGACTAAGTGTGTGTCTATGATTTCTGGTCAACAGAGACTGAGGCCTATGTGTGTGAAAGACAGAGGCCTGTGAGTGGATATGTGTGCCTCCCTACTTCTCCATCATATGTATGTTTGTCACCCTCCCACCCACCCCTCTGTCTGTGTGTGAGGCTTGTGAGTGTCTGTCAGTGTATTTATTTGCGAGTTTATCACAGGCTGTAGACATGACTCTCACTCTCTTACCTTCTCTCTCTGCGCATATCTCAGGCTGCAGAGGTCTCTCTCTCTCTGTGTGAGTGCATATCTCAGATTGTAGGTCTCTCTCATTTACATTCTCTCACTCTGTGTGTGTATCACAGGCTGTAATAACAACAACAACTTTAATTTATATTGCTTCCTCCCTACGAGACAGCGTCTCAGACGCTTCACAACAACAGATCCTGGGCCTGAGCCAGGGGGAGAAAGGTGACCAAAGGTCTGGTTGAACAGAAAGGTCTTGAGCCGAGACCTGAAACAAGGAAGAGACGGAATGAGGTGAAGGGATGAGGAAGTGAGTTCCAGAGCTTTGGGGTGTAGTGGCTGAAGGCATGGCTGCAAAAGGTGGAGCTGTGTGTGGGATTGGGGGTGGGGGAGGGTTGTGAGTGAGCGGTGCTGTGTGTTTTTGGCTGTGTGTGGGGTGAGGGGGTGCTGTATGTGTGGGGGTAAGGGATGGGTGTGTGTGTGTCTGAGGTGGGTTGTGTGTATCTGGGGGGTGCTGTGTGCGTGGGATGCAGGTGCTGTGAGATTGGGGCTGTGTGTGGGGTGGCGGCTGTGTGAGATGAGGGGATGTGTGTGTGTGAGGTAGGGGCTGTGTGTGGGTGGGTAGGGGATGGGTGGGTGTGTGCCTGAGGTGGGGTCTATGTGTCTGGAGGGTGCTGTGTGTTTGGGGCTGTGTGTGGGGTGTAGGGGCTGTGTGTGGGGAGGGGGTGGGTGTGTTCGGGAGCTGTGTGTGTGGGGCGTGTGGGTATGTATGTATGAGGGAGGGGCTGTGTGTGTGGGAGGGGGGCTGTGTGTGGGAGGCGGACTGCGTGTGTGTCAGGGGGCTGTGTGGGGGGGGCTATATGTGATGGGAGGCTGTGTGTGAAGGTGCTGGGCGTGGGGTGTCAGCTGTGTATGTGTGAGGAGGGGCTGTGTGTGCGTAGGAGGGGGGCTGTGTTAGTTTGGGGAGGGGTGGCTGTGTGTGCATGAGGCGGGGCCTGTGTGTAACAGAGGGATGTGTGTGTGTGGGAGGGTGGCTGTGGATGTGGGGGAGGCTGTGTTTGTAGGTGGGCTGGGTGTGTGTGGGGGCTGTGTGTGAGGGGGCTGTGTGTGGGGGGGGCTGTATATGTGAGTTGGGTGGTTGTGCGTGAGTGCGGCTGTGTGTGGGAGAGTTGGCTGTGTGTGGGTGGGGGTTGTATGCAAGGTGGGGGCTGTGTGTGTGAGTGGGGAGGTGTGTGTATGTGTGGGAGGGGGACTGTGAGTTTGGGGGAGGAGACGGCTGCGTGTGTGTGAGGCAGGGGCTATGTGTGATGGGGGCTGTGTGTGTGTAGGAGAGGGGCGGGGTGTGGGGTTGGCGGCTGTGTGTATGTGGGGTGGGGTGGCTGTGTGTGTGAGTTTGGTGCTGTGTGTGACAGGGGGATATGTGTGGGAGGGGGACTGTGTGCACGTAGAAGAGACTGTATGTGTAGAGGGGGCTGAGTGTGAGTGGGGGCTGTGTGTGTGGGAGGGTTGGCTGTTTGTGATGTGGGGTTTGTGTGTGTGGGGGGGTTTGTGTGCTTATGTGTGGGTAAGGGTGCTGTGTTTGGGGGGTGCTGTGTGTGTAAGGCGGGGGATCTGTGTGATGGGGGGGCTGTGTGTGAGGGAAGATGTGTGTGTGGGGGGACTGTATGTGTAAGGGGGCTGTGTGTGGGGGTGCTATGTGGCTGTGAATGTTTGTGTGTGGGTGGGAGGTTCTGTGTGGGTTGGGTGTGGTGTGTGTTTGTGGGTAGGGAGGCTGTGTGGGTGTGTTTGAGAATGTGTCTAAGTGTGTGGGGGGGACTGCGTGTGTAGATGCGCTGTGTGGTGTTGGGTGTTTACCGTGGGTGGGGCGGAAACTATAGTGTTTTTGTGTATATGTGTGTGTGTGTGTGTGCGGGACGGTGTGTGTAACAGAGGCCTGTGAGAGTATGAGTCTCTCTCTATGTGTTTGTCTGAGAGACACAGAGGCCTGTGTGCATGTATCTCTGTGTGAGTGTATCACAGGCTGTGGAGTGTTCTCTATCTCACGTCTCCCTTTCTCTCTGTGTCTCCATCTCGTAGAATTCTCTCTCTTTATCCGTCTCTTTGTGTTTCTTTTTATTCCTGAGGGACACACACATACTTTACAGCATGAGACACACTCACAGACACAGTGTGAGATACACATATATAGTCACTGTGTCTGGTCACCAGAACTCAAAGACGTAGCCCACAAGCATGTCCCTACCTACTGCAGTCGTGTAGCTCAGGGTGAAGCCTTGCACATGTTTCATTACTCCCCACACTCGCCTGATAATAATCCCTCAAAAACAAATTGTATAATTTGTCACTGCAATCCACAACCGTGTGTGGGACACGGCTGTGCTCAATTGGCTGCCGCGTTTCATCCAGAAATATACAGTCACTTCACATTACAGTGTTTTCTGTAAATTGTTGTGAGGCATCTAGAGGCCATGATTAAGCGCGATATCAAATGCAAGGATTATTATTAGTTTGTGTATTACTGCTGGTGAACAGAGGTGTGTGAAGTGAAGAGAATTGCCCAACATTCACTTTGAAGCACCTGGGAATCTAACCCAGGTCCTCTCACTGGCTAATTGCACACCCACACACAGTCACTCACATACAGTCACTCACTCACACACACACACAAACATACACACACTCACACCCCACACCGACAAGACACATTGGCTGCCATATTTTCCTCACAAAGCAGACAGTCACTTTACATGATGGTGCACCCTGAGAAGCGCTTTGAGATGTCTCAAACATGTGACAAGGCATGGTATCAAATTAAAGTTTTATTTATTATCAGACACAGTGAAGCACAGAGGGGGTTACAGTGTCTCTGTGTGTGTGTGTTTGAGAATCAAAGCATGTCTACTGTAATCTGTGATTTCTGATGCCCAGAGACAGAGGCCTGTATGTGAGAGACAAACACAGAGGCCAGTGTGTGTGTGTCTCTCTCAGTGTGTTTGTGTGTCCCAGACACAGAGTCAGACACAGAGGCCTGTGTGAGTTTCTCTGTGTGAGTGTCTCTCAGTGTAAAGAGGGGATGTCAGTGTTTGTCTGTGTATGTTTCTTCCTGTCTCAGAAATACAGTGTATATGTGTGAGTGTCAAATATGTGTGTGTGTATGTCTGCATGTGTGTGTCATTTCAGATGACCAGAGTCACACAGTGTGTGGTCAGAGAGAGATTGTGTATGTATCTCAGTGACTCTATATGTGTTTATCTCACACTGTCTCAGTGTATGTATTTGTCTGTCTCTGTCTCTCTTTCTCTCAGTGAGTGTGTGTGAGACTCAGACAGACTACATGTGAGTCTGTGATTTCTGATGAACAGAGACTGAGGCCTGTGTGTGTGAAAGATCGAGTCAGACACAGAGGCCTGTGAGTGCATATGTGTGTCTCTCTCTGTATGTGTCTCTCTCTCTCTGTGTGCACAGCCCTGTGTGTGTGTGTGAGACTCTCTTTGTATGTGAGGACTGCAAGTGTATATATCTGCCTTCCTACTTCTCTATGTATATGTGTCTCTCCCACACCACTCTCTGTGTGTAATGCCTGTGAATGTGTATGGGTGTCCATACTGTGGGAGTGTATCACAGGCTATAGACAGGTCTCTCTCACCTCTCTCTGTGTGAGTATATCACAGGTTTTTCACTCTCATATCTCTCACCGTGTGAGTGAATTACAGGCTGTAGATAGTTCTCTCTCTCTCTTACATTCGCTCTCTCTCTTACCTTCGCTATCTCTCTCTCTCTTACCTTCTCTCTCTCTCTGCATATCTCATGATGTAGAGGTCTCTCTCTCTGTGAGTGTATCTCAGATTGTCGGTCTCTCTCGTACACATTCTCTCACTCTGTGTGTGTATCACAGGCTGTAGAAACAACAACAACTTTAGATTATATAGCGCCCTCCACACCAGTGCAGCAGAGAGTTTCACAACAACAGACCCTGGGCCTGAGACAGGGGGAGAGGGAGAAAGGTGACTGAAGGCTCGGTTGAACAGAAAGGTCTTTAGCCGAGACCTGAAACTAGGAAGAGAGGGAACGAGGCGAAGGGAGTGAGGAAGGGAGTTCCAGAGCTTCGGGGCATAGTGGCTGAAGGCACGGCTGCCGATGGTGGAGCGGAGGATTCGGGGACAACGAGACCAGAACCAGAGTAAAGGCAGCGGGTGCTGTTTTGGGGACACAGGAGGTTAGAGAGGCAGCGGGGTGGAGACTCACTCAATCTCTCTCTCTCTCTCTCTCTCTCACACACACTCGCTCAGTCTCTCTCACACACTCACTCAGTCTCACACTCACTTGCTCAGTCTCTCTCACACACACCCCCATCTCTCTCTCAGTCTTTCAACCAATCGTTCAGTGTCTCTCACACTTGCTCAGTCTCTCACACACTCTCTCTCTCTCTCACTCAGTCTCTCACCAGTCGCGTTTGGTGACCAGTCGAGCTGGGAACAGTTCCTGTCGCCCCTTCGCTGCCCCCCTGGCTCCTGCCCCTCACACCCTCTGACTCTCCCTGTCTCTCTCACACTCTCTCAGTCCCTCACACTCGCTCAATCTCTCTCTCCCTCTCTCACACTCTGTTAGTCTCTCTGTCAGTCTCTCTCACACTCTCTCAGTCCCTCACACTCGCTCAATCTCTCTCTCCCTCTCTCACACTCTGTTAGTCTCTCTGTCAGTCTCTCTCACACTCTCTCAGTCCCTCACACTCGCTCAATCTCTCTCTCCCTCTCTCACACTCTGTTAGTCTCTCTGTCAGTCTCTCTCACACTCTCTCAGTCTCTCACACTGTCAGTCTCTCTCACACTCACTCGCCCAGTCTCTCTCATACACCCTCTTTTTTTCTCTCTCTCTCTCTCTCTGTGTCTCTCACAGTTGCTCAGACTCTCAGTCTTTCTGTCTCTCTCAGTCACTCAGCCTATCACACACTGAGTCTCTCTCCCTCTCACACTCTCTCTCTCTCTCTCTCTGTGTGTGTCTCTCCCCAGTCCGGGCTGTACACAGACACCGCGCACCTTCTCCTGTGTCTCCGCCGCCGCCATTGTGGACATTCAGCACGTGACTTGACCCGGTTTGATGACGCGTTAGCCTTCGCGTCACTGTCTCCCAGGTAACCAGTGATTGACAGGAGAGAGACACCAAAGAGAGACGCCCCCTTCTCCTAGGCAACGAGTGATTTACAGGAGAGAGAGAGAGACAAACACACACACGTCCCCCAGGTAACCAGTGATTGACAAGAGACAGAGAGAGTGACCCCCCCCCCCCCCATGACGTCACCAGGCTGACGCTCCAGGCCATCACAGGGGGGATTGTGACGTCAGACCCGGCGATGGGTTTGTGGACAAACATTAGTTCAGACGGGAGAGAGGGAGCGACAGGACCCCCAGCCCCCACAGCTCAATAGCATTGGCTACACACACACTGGGATCAGGTAGCGCAGGGAACACAGTGACGTCACTGGGAGAGGGGTCAGCTCGTCACAGAGAGTCAGCACGTGGTTTGTGAAGAGGAGATGGTGTCTGACTAACCTAGTGACAGCTCGTCACAGAGAGTCAGCACGTGGTTTGTGAAGAGGAGATTGTGTCTGACTAACCTAGTGACAGCTCGTCACAGAGAGTCAGCACGTGGTTTGTGAAGAGGAGATTGTGTCTGACTAACCTAGTGACAGCTTGTCACAGAGAGGGGTTTGTGGCGACCTCTCGACGTGAAAGGCGCTGTATGAATGTACGTTTTGATTGTTTGGTTGGTTGTCTGTTTGTCTTTTGGGGAAGAGAGGGTGGGATCAGCAGGTAACAGCAGTGCCTCTGTACAACAACAATAGAAGAAAGAGGATGGAGGAAGGTTATCATTATTATCACTGCAGCTCAGCGGTTAGAACACTCACCTTACACTCGCCTTGTGTCCGAATCCAAGCAGGTGAGAGCCAAACCTTGGGCAAGTTTCCTTACTCACACACACAAACTTCATAATAATCCATCCAAAAAGACCCACAATAATAAAAATTGATGATATTCAATCCACGACTGTTCATGGGACACGCACAGTCGTGGATTGATGTATGCAATTAGCTTGATAGTATACTCTGTGAAGCACTTTGAGGCAATGATAAGATCTGAAAAGCGCTACCTATATCAAATGCAAGGATTATTATTATTATTATTATTAATTATTCTTCAACCTTAGAAACCTGGAGGACCGAGCCAGTAGAACAGTGGAGGAGAACAGTGGAGGAGAAAAGAGGCCTGAGCTGAGTGAGTGTGTGTGTGGGGGGCTCAGGGGAGGGGAGAAGTGACGAGCGGTGATTGGCAGACAAGTTACAGGTCGTCCTGGGCCTGACACACATTCTGGGACATAACACAAGGCGGCAAATTCAAATTGTGTTTAGTCAGCCCCTGACTGTGGCCGGGGAGTGTGGAGATGTCCCCATGATCTGAGAGGTTCCTCTCACACACAACAAGGGAGTGAGGTCTCGTCAATAAGTCAATATTCACAACATTCAGGTGCATGAGACCTCACACTCTCACTGCCCCTGTACACAGCCCGTCCGTCTGGGAATGTCAGTGATCAGTTGAATGATATTTGTTACAGCCTGGGTCAGAATCAGGGAAAAATCAATCGAAAAATACATTGCCCAAAGTATTGTCACTGTGTGATGGGTGAGGAAGGCTTCTGTGGCTGACCACCTGATCTTTTGTCCCAATCTGAATGACCAGGGCGGGCGGGTGGATCGATGCATCGATGAAGGATGTGAGAGAGGACAGAGACACAGACACAGAGAGAGATGGAGAGAGTGAGTGTGAGAGACAGAGCTACGTCCTCCCCCCCCCCCCCCCCCCACCTCTCTCTCCTTTCACACGCTCTGTCTCTCCCTCCCCTTCACACTCTCTCTCTCCCCTCTCTCTGTGCCTCTCTCCCCTGTCTCTCTCTATCTCTGTCCCTCTCCTCCCTCTCTCTGTCCCTCTCTCCCCTGTCCCTCTCTCTGTGTCCCTCTCCCCCCTCTCTCTGTCCCTCTCTCCACTGTCGCTCTCTCTCTCTGTCCCTCTCTTCCCTCCCTTCCCTCTCTGTGCCTCTCTCCCCTGTCTCTCTCTTTCTGTCCCTCTCTATCTGTCCCTCTCCCCCCCTCTCTCCCCTCTCTCTATCCCTCTCTCCCCGTCCCTCTCTTCCCTCTCTCTGTCCCTCTCTTCCCTCTATCTGTCCCTCTCTCCTCTCCCTCTCTCTCTCTCTATGTCCATCTCTCCCCTGTGCCTCTCTATGCCCTCTCTCCCCTTTCCCTCGCTCTCTCTGTCCCTCTCTCCCCTATCCCCCTCTCTCTCTCTGTCCCTCTCTCCCCCCTGTCTCTCTCTCTCTATGTCCCTCTCTCCCCTGTCCCTCTATATTTCACTCTGTCCCCTGTCCCTCTCTCTGTCTCTCTCTCTCTCTCCCCTGTCTCTCTCTCTCTATGTCCCTCTCTCCCCTGTCCCTCTATATTTCACTCTGTCCCCTGTCCCTCTCTCTGTCTCTCTCTCTCTCTCCCCTGTCCCTCTCTCTCTGTCCCTCTTTCCCCTGTCCATCTCTCTCTGTCCCTCTCTCTCTCTGTCCCTCTCTCTCTGTCCCCCTCTCTCTGTCCCTCCCCACCCCCTCTCTCTCTCTGTCACTCTCTCTCAGTCCCTCTCCCCCCCTCTCTCCCCTTTCCCTCTCTCTCTATGTCCCTCTCTCCCCTGTCCCTTTATATGTCACTCTGTCCCCTGCCCCTCTCTCTGTCTCTTTCTATCTCCCCTGTCCCTCTCTCTCTGTCCCTCTCTCCCATGTCCCTCTCTCTCTCTGTCCCTCTCTCTCTCTGTCCCTCTCTCTCTCTGTCCCTCTCCCCCTCTCTCTGTCCCTCTCTCCCCTGTCCCCCCCTCTCTCTCTGTCCCCCTCACTCTGTCCCGCCCCCCCCCCCTCTCTCTGTCACTCTCTCTCAGTCCCTCTCCCCCCCCCCTCTCTCCCCTTTCCCTCTCTCTCTATGTCCCTCTCTCACCTGTCCCTTTATATGTCACTCTGTCCCCTGCCCCTCTCTCTGTCTCTCTCTATCTCCCCTGTCCCTCTCTCTCTGTCCCTCTCTCCCATGTCCCTCTCTCTCTCTGTCCCTCTCTCTCTCTGTCCCTCTCTCTCTCTGTCCCTCTCCCCCTCTCTCTCTCTGTCCCTCTCTCCCCTGTCCCCCCCTCTCTCTCTGTCCCCCTCACTCTGTCCCGCCCCCCCCCCCCTCTCTCTGTCACTGTCTCTCTGTCCCTCTTCCCCCCCTCTCTCTCTGTCCCTCTCTCTCTCTGTCCCTCTCCCACCTCTCTCTGTCCCTCTCTCCCCCCTCTGTATGTCCCTCTCTCCCCTGTCCATCTCTCTCTCTGTCCCTCTCTCCCCTGTTCCTCTCGCTCTCTGGCCCTCTCTCCACTTTCTCTGTCTCTGTCCCTCTAAACCCCCTCTCTCTGTCTCTGTCCCTCTCTCCCCTGTCCCTCTCTCTCTCTGTCCCTTTCTCCCCACTCTCTGTCTCTCTCTCCCCTCTCTCTGTCTCTCTCTCCCCTCTCTCTGTCTATATCCCTCTCTCCCCTGTCCCTCTCTCTCTCTGTCCCTCTCTCTGACTCTCTCTCCCCTGTCACACTCTCTGTCCCTCTCTTCCCTGTCCCTCTCCCTCCCATGTCCCTCTCTCCCGTGTCACACACACTCTCTCGTCATGACGAGGACCAACCTAGTCGCGACGAGAGAGAGAAAGACACACAGAGACAGTGAGAGAGATGGAGAGACACAGACACGCAGAGAGACACAGAGAGAGACAGAGAGACACATACTCTCTCTACCTAGCGTTCGTAGAGACAGAGATGGAGAGACAGACAGACACAGAGAGAGAGACAGACACACACTCACTGACACTATGTGTGTATATAGAGACACAGAGACAGAGACACACACACAGATAGAGACACATTATTTATTATTCACACCCACCCACACACAGAAAGATAAATACCCACACACACAGATAGCCACACACACACACAGATTCACACACACACACACACACACAGATTTACACACATTCACACTCACAGATAGCCACACACACACAGAGATAAAGACACACTCACATCATTATCATTATTTATTCATATCTTCCTACCTCTCCCCACTCTCCCTCTCTCCCTCCCTCTCCCCCTTTCCCTCCCTCTGCCCGTGTCCCTCCCTCTCCCTCTCTCCCTCCCCCTCCCCCTCCCTCTTCCTCTTCCAGAGCTTTGAGAATGTCCCTGGTTTCGGGATCAGGTCCCAGATCTGTCCCCGGGCTGAGACTGGGTCTCGATCCCGCGACACGCAGAGGAACGTAGTCCACAGGAAAGCACAGGCACCCACATAGGCCGTGCGTAGGTACACAGGGACGAGGGCGAAGTTACTAGCCTAGGGAGACATAGAGAGGGAGAGAGACTGAGAGAGTGTGAGAGAGACTGAGAGAGACTGAGACACACAGAGAGAGACTGAGAGAGTGGAGAGAGAGTGTGAGAGAGACTGAGAGAGAGAGACAGAGAGTGTGATAGAGAGTCTATGAGACTGGTAGCGTGAGAGAGAGACTGAGTGAGTGTGAGAGAGACTGAGGCACGCAGAGAGAGGCTGAGAGAGTGTGAGAGAGACTGAGAGAGACTGAGACACACAGTTAGAGACTGAGAGAGTGGAGAGAGAGTGTGAGAGAGACTGAGTGAGTGTGAGAGAGTGTGAGAGAGAGTATGTGAGACTGGGAGAGTGTGAGAGAGACTGAGAGAGTGACTGAGTGAGTGTGAGAGAGTGACAGAGACTGAGGCACGCAGAGAGAGGCTGAGAGTGTGAGAGTGACTGAGAGAGACAGACACACAGTTAGAGACTGAGAGAGTGGAGAGAGAGTGTTTGAGAGACTGAGTGAGTGTGAGAGAGGGCGAGAGAGAGTGTGTGAGACTGGGAGAGTGTGAGAGAGACTGAGAGAGTGAATGAGTGAGTGTGAGAGATTGAGAGAGACTGAGGCATGCAGAGAGAGACTGATAGAGTGTGAGAGAGTGTGCGAGAGACTGTGAGAGTGCGAGAGAGACTGAGAGAGATATTGAGAGAGTGTGAGAGAGACTGGGAGACTGTGAGAGAGACTGCAAGAGTGTAAGAGAGACAGAGACTGTGAGAGACTGAGAGAATGTGAGAGAGACTGCGAGAGTGTGAGAGAGTGTGTGAGAGTGAGACAGGAAGACAGAGAAAGTGGGAGAGGTAGAGAGAGAGAGAGAGACTGAGATTGAGAGAATGTATTACCTGTGCAATAGACCAAAAAACGACTCCTGTCTGAAACAAAAATAAAATGAGTATAAAATATATATATATATGTGAGTGTGTCCGTGCTTGTGTGTGTGTCTATGTGTGTGACTGTATTGTGTGTGTCTGTTCTTGTGTGTGCGTATGTCTGTTTGCGTATGTGTGACCTTGTAAGTCTCCCAAAATTTTTCTCGTGTCTCTGACAGACAATCTTTGTGCCCTTCGAGAATATTTAACCCTGAAAAAAAAATACATTTTCACTCTTTCTTACTCTCTCTCTGTCTCTCTCACACAGTCTCAATCTCAGTCTCTCTCTTCTCTCTCTGTCCCTCTCACACAGTCTCAATCTCAGTCTCTCTCTTCTCTCTCTCTGTCTCTCTCACACAATCTCAATCTCAGTCTCTCTCTTCTCTCTCACACAGTCTCAATCTCAGTCTCTCTCTTCTCTCTATCTCTCTCTCACACAGTCTCAATTTCAGTCTCCATTTCAATATCAATTTCAGTCTCAATTTCAATCTCAATTTCAAGTTAAATTTAAAAATCAATCTCAGTCTCTCTCTCAGTCTCGCTCGCGCACTCGCTCGTGCACTCGCTCACTCACTCACTCACTCACTCACTTCCCAGTTTCAATCTCAGTCACTATCTCTCTCTCAGTCTCACTCTCTCAGTCTCAATCTCAGTCCCTCTCTCCCGCCCTCCGAGAGAGTGTAGTTACCGGTATAATAGGCTGTGATGGTGACGGGAGAGGCTACGAGCTGATCTACAGCTGTCTTGAGCAGGACTCGCGAGGCTTCCCTTCCAGGCCACACTCTCTCCAACCCTCTCAGCCACCAGTAGTTGAAGTTGGCGTGAAAAACAGTGCCGAGAACAGCCATTCGCACGGTTCGATCCCAGTCTAAGCCACTCACTCCCTCTCCTGAAACATAAGAATAAAAACAATAGTGTGTGTGTGTCAGAGACTGTGTGCGTGTGTCAGTGTGTGTGTGTGTGTGTGTCTCTCAGTCTCTCTGTCAATCGCACACACAAAAACACAGACACACAAACCACAGACACACACCCTCACACACACACACACTCTCACGTACAATGTACCTTTTGCCCCCCACTGCGAAACAACATCGGCTGCTGTAAACAGCGTACCATACACACACAGGTTACACAGCCACGGCCTGCGTTTAGCCCATCCCAGGGACGCGGAGAACAACACAGACATGGAAGGTAGGATGTGTGTCTCTCTGTCTCTCCCTCGTCTGTCTGTCTGTTTCCTTCGTCTGTGTGTGTGTCTATGTGTGTGTGTAGTATGAGTATGTGTGTGTGTATATGATTTTGTGTGCGTGTCTGTGTGTCTGTATGTGTGTATATGACTGTGTTTGTGTGTCTGTGAGTGTGTGTGTGTGTTTCTCTCTCCCACAGTCTCTCAATCTCAGACTCTCACTATCTGTGTGTGTGTCTTTCTATGTGTGTCTCAGCTCTGACTGACTTGCTCTCTCTGTCTCTCTCGTCGTCTGTGTGTGTATGTCTCTGTCTGTGTGTGTGATGAGTGAGTGAGTGTGTGTCTGTGCGTGTCCTCAACTCTTCCTCGCTCTCTGTCTCTCTCAGTCTCTCTCCCTCCCTCCCTGCCTCCTCACACTCACTTCCCTCCGTCTCAGTGTCGACCACAGAACCCACACCCCACAACCCACAGTTGAACTGCAGAAAAAACAGGAATAAGACTCTCTCTCTCTGTCTCACTCAGTCTCTGTCTCTCTCTCTCTCACACACACACACAGACTCAATGAAACAGTTTTAGCAAATTGCCAGCCGCAAATAGTCTCTCTCTCTCGACACAGACTCACACACACGCACATCAATCAACACACTCTCCGTCTCTCTGTCTCTCACACACAGACACACGTGCACACACACACATCGTGTGTATGTGTGTGTGTGAGTGTGTCTCTGTGCGTGCATGTGTGTGTGTGTGTGTGTCTCTCTCTCCCTCAGTCTCTCAATCTCAGTCTCTCACTCTCTGTGTGTGTGTCTTTGTGTATGTGTCTCAGCTCTGACTGACTTGCTCTCTCTGTCTCTCTCGTCCCGTGTGTGTGTATGTCTCTGTGTGTGTGATGAGTGAGTGTGTCTGTGGGTGTCCTCAACTCTTCCTCGCTCTCTGTCTCTCTCAGTCTCTCTCCCTCCCTCCCTCACACTCACTTCCCTCTGTCTCAGTGTCGACCACAGAACCCACCCCCACAAACCACAGTTGAACTTCAGAAAAAACAGGAATAAGACTCTCTCTCTCAGTCTCTCTCTCTCACACACACACAAACACAGACTCAATGAAACAGTTTTAGCAAATTGCCAGCCGCAAATAGTCTCTCTCTCTCTCGACACAGACTCACACACACGCACATCAATCAACACACTCTCAGTCTCTCTGTCTCTCACACACAGATACACGAGCACACACACACATCGTGTGTATGTGAGTGTGTCTCTGTGCGTACATGTGTGTGAGTGTATATGTGTGTATGTGAGTTGTTTGTGTGTGCGTGTATGGGGGTCTGTGGCTTGTGAGAGAGAGAAAGGGGCAAGGGCTCTAACCCACTCAGCCACAGAGAGAGAGAGAGACTGAGACACACAGAGAGACAGAGAGAGAGACTGAGACACACAGAGAGACAGACTGAGACACACAGAGCGAGTGCGAGAGGAGACTGAGACACACAGAGAGACTGAGACACACACAGAGACAGAGAGGTGGAGGGGTTAAGGACACACACACACAATTACATACACTCACTTGGACCACAAATTTTCTCGTTAACAGGAGGTTAATGTGACTTGTAGGCAATGAGTCTTGAGAAACATTTCACCCCCCCCCCCCCCCCATTCCCCTCCCCACTTCTTTCTCTCTGTCTGTCACTGTGTCTAACTCTCCCTCAGTCACTGTGACTCAATCTCTCTCTCAGTGTGTGTCTCTCTGAGTCTCCATCTGTCTCTCTCTCTTTCTCTGTCAGTCTCTCTTTCTCTGCGTCTCAGTCTCTCTCTCTCTCTCTCTCTGTGTGTCTCAGTCTCTCTCCGTGTCTCAATCTTTCTCTTTCTCTCTGTCTCAGTCTCTCTCTCTGTCTCAGTCTCTCTCTCTGTCTCAGTCTCTCTCTCTGTCTCAGTCTCTCTCTCTCCTCATCTCTCTCTCTCTGTGTCTCAGTCTCTGTGTGTGTGTGTGTATCTCTCTCAGTCGCACTCTCCCTGTCTCAGTCTCTCTCCCTCTCTCTCTCTCTCTCTCTCTCTCTCCCCCCATCTTTCTCTATCAGTGTCTCAGCCTCTTTCTGTTTCTTAATTGAAACCAGATGTTGACGAGGAGGAAGGCATGTGAGTCAAACAGGAGAGAGAGCGAGGGAGCTAGTGAGACACACCCTCAGATAAAGAACAGAGATTGAGAGGATCACACACATCCTTGAACGAACTCACAAAGAATATATACACAGAGAGAGAGAGAGGTGAGGATAATTTTATTTGTGTGTGTCTGAGTGTGTGAGAGACACAGAAAGCGTGTGTGTGTCTGCGTGTGTCTGTGTGTGAGAGCCAGAGAGAGACTGAGTGTATGTGTGTGTATGTCTGTGTATGTGAGAGACAGAGCGGGACTGAGTGTGTGTGTCTGTAAGTGTGAGAGACAGAGAGACTGAGACAGTGTGTGTGTATGTGTGTATGTGAGAGACTGAGAGAGACTGAGTATGTGTGTGTCTGTGAATGAGACGGAGAGACTGAGAGAGTGTGTGTGTGTCTGCCTGTGAGAGACAGAGTGTGTGTCTGTCTGTGTGTGAGAGTGTGACTGTGCAGCATGTGTGTCAGTGTGTGAATGGGGGCCTGTGGATTGCCAGAGAGAGAGAGAGAGAGGCCAGGGCTCTAACCCACTGAGCCACAGAGAGAGAGAGATTGAGAGTGCTTGTCTGTATGTGAGACACAGAGAGACACTGAGAGAGTGTGTGTGTGAGAGACAGAGCGCGTGTCTGCGTGTGCGACTGAGTGTGTGAGAGACTGAGAGACTGAGACACACATTATGTGTGTGTGTGTCTGTGTGTGTGAGAGACAGGGAGATTGAGACAGTGTGTGTGTGTGTCAGTGTGCATGAGAGACAGAGAGAGAGACTGAGAGTGTGTGTGTCTGTGTGTGACAGACGGAGAGAGAATGTGTATCTGTGTGTGTGAGAGAGAGACTGAGAGTGTGTGTCTGTGTGTGAGAGACAGAGAGAGACTGAGAGAGTGTGTGTGTGTCAGTGAGTGAGAGACAGGGACAGTTTGGGTGTGTGTGTGTGTGTCTGTGAGTGCGTCTGAGTGTGTGAGAGACTAAGTGAGTGTGTGTGAGAGACTGAGAGCGGGACTGAGAGTGTGTGTGTCTGTATGTGTGAGATACAGAGAGCGGGACTGAGAGGTGACTATGGGTGAGAGACAGAGAGACTGAGACTGTGTGTGTGTGTGTCTGTGTGTATGAGAGACATAGAGAGAGAGACTGAGAGTTTGTGTGACTGTGTGTGAGACGGAGAGACTGAGAGAGTGTGTGTGTGTGTCTGCCTGTGAGAGACAGAGTGTGTGTCTGTGTATGTGAGTGTATCTGTGCGTGCATGTGTGTCAGTGTGTGTATGGGGGCCTGTGGCTTGCGAGAGAGAGAGAGAGGCCAGGGCTCTAACCCACTGAGCCACACAGAGAGACAGAGAGAGAGACTGAGACACAGAGAGAGAATGAGAGAGAGACTGAGACACACGCAGAGAGAGAGAGAGAGGTGGGAGGTTTAACGACATACACACACACACACACTCTCCAACCACAAATCGTCTCGTTAACAGTAAGTTAATGTGACTCGTAGGCAATGAGTCTTGAGAAACATTTCACTCCCCCACCTTTCTCTCTGTCTGTCACTGTGTCTCAGTCTCTCTCAGTCTCTGTGACTCATTCACTCTCAGTCTGTGTCTCTTCTGTGTCTCTCTGAGTCTCCCTCTGTCTCTCTCTCTCTTTCACTGCCAGTCTCTCTCTCTCTCTCTGTTTCTCAGTCTCTCTCCCAGTCTCTCTCTGTGTCTCAGTCTCTCTGTCGCAGTCTCTCTCCCTCTGTGTCCCAGTCTCTCTCTGTGTGTGTTTCTGTTTCTCTTTGTCTCAGTCTCTCTCCCCCTCAGTCTCTCTCTCTGTCTCAGTCTCTCTCCCTGTGTCTCAGTCTCTTTCTCTCTGTGTGTGTATCTCTCAGTCTCTCTCCCTCTCAATCTGTCTCTCTGTCAGTCCCTCTCTCTGTCTCAGTCTCTCTCCCTCTGTGTCTCAGTCTCTCCCTCTCTCTGTGTGTGTATGTCTCAGTCTCTCTCTCTCACCATCTCTCTCTGTCAGTGTCTCAGCCTCTTTCTGTCTCTTAATTGAAACCAGATGTTGACGAGGAGGAAGACATATGTGTCAAACAGGAGAGAGAGCGAGGGAGCGAGAGAGCGAGAGAGCGAGTGAGACACACCCTCAGATAAAGAACAGAAGTTGAGAGGATCACACACATCCTTGACCGAACTCACAAAGAATATATACACAGAGAGAGAGAGGTGAGGATAATTTTATTTGTGTGTGTCTGAGTATGTGAGAGACACAGAAAGCGTGTGTGTGTCTGCGTGTGTCTGTGTGTGAGAGCCAGAGAGAGAATGAGTGTGTGTGTATGTCTGTGTATGTGAGAGACAGAGCAGGACTGAGAGTGTGTGTGTCTGTAAGTGTGAGAGACAGAGAGACTGAGACAGTGTGTGTGTATGTGAGAGACTGAGAGAGACTGAGTATGTGTGTGTCTGTGTATGAGACGGAGAGACTGAGAGAGTGTGTGTGTGTCTGCCTGTGAGAGACAGAGTGTGTGTCTGTCTGTGTGTGAGAGTGTGTCTGTGCAGCATGTGTGTCAGTGTGTGAATGGGGGCCTGTGGATTGCGAGAGAGAGAGAGAGAGGCCAGGGCTCTAACCCACTGAGCCACAGAGAGAGAGAGATTGAGAGTGCTTGTCTGTATGTGAGACACAGAGAGACACTGAGAGAGTGTGTGTGTGAGAGACAGAGCGCGTGTCTGCGTGTGCGACTGAGTGTGTGAGAGACTGAAAGACTGAGACACACATTATGTGTGTGTGTGTCTGTGTGTGTGAGGGACAGGGAGATTGAGACAGTGTGTGTGTGTCTGTGTGCATGAGAGACAGAGAGAGAGACTGAGAGTGTGTGTCTGTGTGTGAGAGACAGAGAGAGACTGAGAGAGTGCGTGTGTGTCAGTGAGTGAGAGACAGAGCCAGTTTGTGTGTGTGTGTCTGTGAGTGCGTCTGAGTGTGTGAGAGACTAAGTGAGTGTGTGTGAGAGACTGAGAGCGGGACTGAGAGTGTGTGTGTCTGTATGTGTGAGATACAGAGAGCGGGACTGAGAGGTATCTATGGGTGAGAGACAGAGAGACTGAGACTGTGTGTGTGTGTGTCTGTGTGTATGAGAGACATAGAGAGAGAGACTGAGAGTTTGTGTGACTGTGTGTGAGACGGAGAGACTGAGAGAGTGTGTGTGTGTGTCTGCCTGTGAGAGACAGAGTGTGTGTCTGTGTATGTGATTGTGTCTGTGCGTGCATGTGTGTCAGTGTGTGTATGGGGGCCTGTGGCTTGCGAGAGAGAGAGAGAGGCCAGGGCTCTAACCCACTGAGCCACACAGAGAGACAGAGAGAGAGACTGAGACACAGAGAGAGAATGAGAGAGGAGTCTGGACACACACAGAGTCAGAGAGAGAGAGAGGTGGGAGGGTTAACGACATACAGACACACACTCTCCGACCACAAATCTTCTCGTTAACAGGAAGTTAATGTGACTCGTAGGCAAGGAGTCTTGAGAACCATTTCACTCCCCCACCTCGTTCTGTCTGTCTGTCACTGTGTCTCAGTGACTCATTCACTCTCAGTCTGTGTCTCTCTATGTGTCTCTCTGAGTCTCCCTCTGTCTCTCTCTCTATTTCTCTGTCAGTCTCTCTCTCTCTCTTTGTCTCAGTCTCTCTCCCAGTCTCTCTCTGTGTCTCAGTCTCTCTGTCTCAGTCTCTCTCCCTCTGTGTCCCAGTCTCTCTCTGTGTGTGTTTCTCTTTCTCTTTGTCTCAGTCTCTCTCCCCCTCGGTCTCTCTCTCTGTCTCAGTCTCTCTCCCTGTGTCTCAGTCTCTTTCTGTCTGTTTGTGCATCTCTTAGTCTCTCTCCCTCTCAATCTCTCTGTCTGTCAGTCCCTCTCTCTGTCCCAGTCTCTCTCCCTCTGTGTCTCAGTCTCTCCCTCTCTGTTTGTGTGTGTGTCTCAGTCTCTCTCTCTCCCCATCTCTCTCTCTGTCAGTGTCTCAGCCTCTTTCTGTCTCTTATTTGAAACCAGATGTTGATGAGGAGGAAGGCATATGTGTCAAACAGGAGACAGAGCGAGGGAGCGAGAGATAGGGAGAGTGAGACACACCCTCAGATAAAAAAAACAGAAGTTGAGAGGAACACACACATCCTTGACCGAACTCACAAAGAATGTATACACAGAGAGAGAGAGAGAGAGAGGTGAGGATAATTATATTTGTGTGTGTCTGAGTGTGTGAGACAGAGAAAGCTTGTGTGTGTCTGCGTGTGTCTGTGTGTGAGAGACGGAGAGACACTGTGAGTGTCTGCCTGTGAGAGACTGAGTGTGTGTCTGTGTATGTGAGTGTATCTGTGTATGTGAATGTGTCTGTGCGTGCATGTGTGTGAGTGTGTGTGTGAATGGGAGCCTGTGGATTGCGAGAGAGAGGGAGAGGCCAGGGCTCTAACACATTGAGAGAGAGACTGAGTGTGTGTGTCTGTGTGTGAGAGGGAGACTGAGAGTGTTTGTCTGTGTGTGAGACACAGAGAGAGGCTGAGTGTGCGTTTCTGTGTGTGAGACACAGAGCGTGTGTGTCTGTGTCTGCGTGTTCGTCTGAGTGTGTGAGAGACTGAGACACACAGTGTGTGTGTGTCTGTGTGTGTGAGAGACAGAGAGACGGAGACAGAGAGACAGAGACAGTGCGTGCTTGTCTTTGTGTATGAGAGACAAAGAGAGAGACTGAACGGGTGTGTATCTGTGTGTGAAAGACGGAGAGAGACTGAGAGTGTGTGTATCTGTGTGAGTGAGAGAGATACTATGAGTTTGTGTCTGTGTGTGAGAGACAGAGAGAGACTGAGAGAATGTGTGTGTGTGTATATGAGAGACAACGTCTGTGTGTGTGAGAGACTCAGAGAGTGTGTGTGTGTCTGTGTGTGTGAGAGGCAGAGAGAGAGACTGAGCGTGTGTGTCTGTGTGTGAGTGAAGGAGATACTGAGTGTTTGTGTGTCTGCCTGTGAGAGACAGAGTGTGTGTCTGTCTGTGTGTGAAAGTGTGACTGTGTATGTGTGTGTCTGTGCGAGCATGTATGTTAGTGTGTGTGTGTGTGTTTGGGGGCCTGGGGCTTGCGAGAGAGAGAGAGAGAGGCCAGGGCTCTAACCCACTGAGCCACGGAGAGAGAGAGTGAGAGAGAGACTGAGACATACAGAGAGACAGAGAGAGAGATTGAGACACACGGAGAGACAGGGAGAGACTGGGACACACGGAGAGACAGACTAACACACACAGAGACACTGAGAGTGGAGACTGAGACACACACAGAGACAGAGAGAGAGAGGTGGGAGGGTTAGCGACATACACACACATACTCTCTCCCACCCCAAATGTTCTCCTTAACAGGAAGTTAAAGTGACTCGTAGGCAATGAGTCTTGAGAAACATTTCACCCCCGACCACCACCCTCCCCCACCTCTCTCTCTGTGCCTGTCTTTGTGTCTCATTCTCTGTGACTCAGTCTCTGTCTCAGGCTGTGTCTGTCTGAGTGTGTCTCTCTCTCTCTGTCTCTCTCTTTATCTGTCAGTCTCTCTATCTCTGCGTCTCAGTCTCTCTCTCAGTCGTTCTCCCTCTGTGTCCCAGTCTCCCTGTGTGTGTTTGTCTCTCCCTCTTTCAGTCTCTCTCTCTCTGTCTCAGTCTCTCTCCCTCCCCAGCTAGCATTCGCATGTTAACTAAACGTTGCCTGAACGTCTGCTCGAGGTCGAACGTCCAATGTTCGCAGTCAACGTTCACTGAACGTTCAGAGAACAACTTTTACCAGCGAAACGTAAATTTCATTTGCTTTCAATTTTTATTGATTGTCTATTGTTTTTACTTAAGCATGATGTGTCACTGTTGACTGATGGGCAGTTTTAGAATTTGATTTAGTTTCTGTTAATACGGTGCCTGAACGTTGTCTGAACGTTGTCTGAACGTTGTGCCTCGTGTTTATAGCCTTGATATTGTTAAATAGTCTTGATTTGTTTGTTTGTGTGTGTGTGTGTTTGCAATAACATCGAATTACAACTTCAATGTTAGGATGTAAAGGTAATTTTGTATTTTTTCTTCATATTTTCCATATTTTCGGGGACCAATGAAAAAGCAACGGCTGGACGTTCAGTGAACGTTCAGTGAACTAAGTTCAGATCCTTTTCCCACTACTCGGACAACATAAAATCCCCATGAGCCGATTGTTGACCTGCAAAAATAATTGTCCGCGTGTGCCGCCGAGTGATGTAGGGGAGTCCTCCTCCATGCTACTCGCGTTGGTCAATCGTGTGTCCGGAGGACGCTGTGCTTTATGTTTAAATCTTGAATAAATTTATGCAACTTTTCCGGAGTTATTAATGTTATTATAATTGGCACTAGAACATTAATGTTTTATTAAGATTTATACTTTCATCGACTTACACTGGAGGAAACGGACGCGGCGGCGCTCGCGGCCGATTCCCGCTATTTTCCGATAACAGTTACACTCAGGGTTTGCCATTTGGCCGGAAAAAAACGGCCAAATTCGAGAAAGCTGGCTACACAATTTCGTATGTCCCAGAAAAAATTTTCTTCCCGTCAAATTGATTTGGCTTTTTAACATTAGTTTGGCCGTGAAATGATTTTCTTTGCGTTTTCATTGTATATTTTTTCTTTCTTTCTCTATTTGTTTTATGACTGGCAGATGCCGTAGAAAAACACTGAAAGCCGTCATAACTCTTCCGAAAAGTATGGAGAGTGTCGTTCTCGAGCGTTGTTCTCGAGTCATGCGTCCACGGTACAGGAACTTCATTCGCGACCTCCCACACCCCATAATTTTGCAAGTAGTATGTACGCGCGTGCGCACACATTATACTAGTACATGTATACGTACGCGCGCGCACACACACACATTATACTAGTGCACGGGTGCGCGTCGACCAAAAAATCAGGTCGTGATTTGGCCGTGCCACGTGCCGCGCCGGATGTGAGTCGAAGTAATCGTGGCCGCGCGCTCTCTGCCAAACTAACAGGCCTGTGTACAGGCCTGTTAGATTCTTAATGGGGGGGTGCGGATTGCTAGTGATGGGACCAACAATGGCCGGGGGCTTGGGGGCTGCCCCCGAAGCGCCCTCGAGGCTCCGACGTTTTACACAGTTTGAGTCAGGCCCTACGCAGGAGGGGTGCGACGGGTGCGTAGGCACCCCCCCAAATTATAAAAGGTCCACATTTTCCGGGGTAGAGAATTGTATTTTTATCAAATTTAAATACCAAGTAAATTTATTGAGCATTTGTGTAACAATTAATTATTCAAAACTATGTATTACTTATAAATACACATCTTTGAATGTCTTAGTATTAATATAACGGAGCCCGTCATCTTTGGAAAGATAAGGCTTTCTAAAGATGACGGGCCTTACCTTTGGAAAGATAAGGCCTTTCTAAAGATGACGGGCTCCGTCATAGCCTTGTCCACGGATGTTAGTAGCATCAAGGCCCGTCATCTTTAGAAAGTCCAAGATGGTACTGGCGATGACTTCACTGGTGATCCTTGGCAATTTACGAAAAGACAGAAATTCCTCCCTGATATCCTTATTTCTGGCAACGAAACGGAAACAAAGGGCGAGCTCAGCGCATCAGCAAGTACACTAAACCATCGAGCAGCTTTGATTTCATCAATCAAATCACTGCGGATTATATCATGGCCGATGATTGTGATTATATCGTTCTGTATTCTAGGTGAGGTATATTTAGAATTCCTATTTGCGAGCCCAATACTGGCAAGGTGATGTGGAATAAACTCGTCATGCTTCGCAATCATCTGTAGGGCTGCCAGAAAGTTTCCCGGCTTACCAATTTATTGTGTGACGTCACTCGTAACGGTGTTACTTTCCACGACTCTTTCATTATCTCCTGTAAGTGCAATGCACTGACGTCCACAGAATAATACAGCTTCGGCAACTGTTCTTATGATATGTCGATTTCTTTCAATGTTTTTCTTCTTTTCATCGACCAAACGAATGTCTGTCTTATGTTTTGGGTTCGCATTCATGTCGATCTAATCATAGAATTTACGTGATAACCATTTCGTTCATGTTCCTTCGCCTTCTCGTTTAGTTTGTAGAACATGGTAAAGGGGTAGACGCCGATTTGGGTGTGCGAGTAATTTTATATTAATACTAAAACATTTAAATATGTGTATTTATATGTAATACATCGTTTTGAAGAATTAATTGTGACACAAATGCTCAATAAATTTACTTGGTATTTAAATTTGATAAAAATACAATTCTCTACCCCGGAAAATGTGGACCTTTTATAATTTGGGGGGGGTGCGTACTCACCCGTCGCACCCCCCCTGCGTACGGGCCTGATTAATCCTGTTTAATTAATCCTGATTAATCCTGGTTACTGAGCTCCCTACGTGAAAGGCGCTCTATATATTTGATTTGTTGTTGTTGTTATTAGTTGTAAGTGCCACCAAATTCCTGCCAAATTCGTTATACCGCACGTGTTCAGCGATAATTTCGTAAGCTACCGATTGTGCATAATTACACATGTTCTGTTAGTTATGGTAGATTGGCATTCATAAAATCATTCATGTATAAAATCACTGCTTTCTCCCAAACCATCCCACCCCGCGTATCCGTTATTAAAATTAAAATGGCGACAAATTTCAGGTCCATGTCAAGATGGACTCGGTGGAGGCACACGTGCCTTGCTGCCAAGAGGAAATTTGACAATATTGATGATGATGATGATGAACTTGAACATGTTGCACAACAAGGTCATGATCAGGATTTGGGCAATGACCGATCAATGCATAGGGCTATAGGCCTATTTGGTGAAGGAAGTGAAAATATTGAAGTGTTGGTGGCTGAAAATTCTGTCTCTGATGATAGTGTCAGTCATGCTCTGGATATTGAAACTGATGCCTTAATGAAGCAAATCATGTGGTTGATGGATTTTAACACAACTTCACCTTTCTTGGAGTTTCTAGTTTGGGAGAAAATATGACCAATTAAAGCATTGTCTACATGCACGCTAAGTATTTGGGCTAATTTTGAAACAATTTTGAGATGTTTTCTCCTGGAAAAGGTTAGATGTTTAAGCATTTAAAAATTGAATTTGAGTCTGATCATTTGCACAGCAATTTGTAAGTTGACAATCATTGTAATGATGTCAAAATGTATTAACAAATCATGAAAAACATCAAAAAGTTTTCAAATATTTCATCAGTATTGTATATTAGGCTTTGAAGTCTGTTTCTGTCTTGTTGTTAACCCTATCTAGTCCAAACTGCAGGACAAAAAACAAAAAATACGCATGAACACACACACACAAATCATTTTTGTTTGTTTTTTTTAGGCCATTTTTTTGCATGAAACATGATTTGGGGGGCTTTTAATGTTTGCTGGATATTCGCTTAACGTTGGTTGAACATTAAATGGCATGTTTGGCAAACGTTCAGTGAACGTCATCTCTGAACGTTCAGTGAACGTCATCCCTGAACGTTCTGTGAACGTTATTCCAGGGTGCAAAGTGACGTTCAGTGCACGTTGTAGGACGACGTTCAGTGAACGTTGTAAGACGACGTTCACGGAACGTTTGCTGAACGTTGCTGGAACGTTCAGTGAACGTTATTCCAGGTTGCACATTGACGTTCAGTGAACGTTGTAAGACGACGTTCACTGAACGTCCCGCTCAACGTTTGCTGAACGTTGGTTGAACATTGAATGTTAGCTGGGGGGGCGAAGCAGAGGGATTGGAGGTTGGAGTTCCAGATGTTGGGGGCAAAGTGGCTGAAGGCTCGCCCTCCAATGGCGGGGCGGGTGGGTAGGTCGGGGGACTGGCCTGCTGAGCGGAGTTGGCGGAAAGGTTGGTAAAGGGATAGCAGGAAACCTTTGTAGAGTAGGGCGATTATGGGCGATGCTTCAAATGTGAGACACTGCATCAAATTCAAAAATATTTTCAGCGCAGGATTTTGGGGATCATTTATTAACGTCCTGGGAGGCCGTCGAATAAAGTGCAATTTTAATGAGAATAACGCTTGCTTATTTTATTGAAATTGATAACGTCACTGACACATCTCCAATCGCTTCACATTCTGTGCTGAATGTGCCGCAGGTACATGTGGATTTACTGGTTAAATATATAAGAACATAAGAATCAGGAGCAGCAGTAGGCCATTCGGCCCCTCGAGCCTTCCCCTCCAATAAATAATATCATCACTGATATTCTAACCTAACTCCACCTGCCCCGCCTTATTCCCATATCTCTTTGATCCACAATAAATATATCAGTGCCAGTCTTGAATATGTTAAATGACTGAGCATCCACAGTTTTTTGTGTGGAGAACCCCAAACATTCACTAACTTTTGAGTGAAGTAGTTTATTCTCAACTCAGTGAGAAAGGGCTGACTCCTAATTTTAAGAATTTGACCTCTGTTTATAGTTTCTCCAACCAGGGGAAACAATTTCCCACTGTCATCTCTGGCATGCCCCCTTAATAATCTTATACGAATCCCTGAGATCTCCACTCATTCTTCCATATTCGAGAGAACATAGGCCTTGTATATTCTCGTATCTTCATCGTTGAACTCCCTCATCGCAGGCACAAACCTAGTGAATCAACGGGTCTCCACATTCAGTAATAATTATATCTCCTTACAGTTTGTAAAATGATTCTCAACGAATTAATCAATAGTTTAAATTACTTGCTGGTGTACAAACATATAACAACAGCAAAATTACACACGTATAGAGCGCATAGATTGTTGCCTTGAGTTATATGTGGAATAAAGAATTTATCGATCATAAGCATTATAATAATTAATTTTATTAATCTTTTCCGCATTCCAAGAATGAGACCAGTTAACGCTCATCACTCCTTACTTCACACAACCAAACTCAAAGAAGCGATAAACTGAACTGTCTAAAAACATGATTCGGAATTAACACTGTGAAATTAATCAAATGATTGATTGACAGTTTAATTTACTTGTATTGAAGAAAAGTATAAAGCACACACATTGAAACCTTGATCTACATATGGAATTGTGGCTATTCAATAAACAACCATGACAAAACGTTTCTAATTGCATGTCGTCCACACAATATGGAGTAAGTTCACTTCACAGTGTATCCTGTGAATCGCTTCCAATACATTTCGAAGGCATGAGATGAGACAACCACAACAATAGCAAGATGAAAGCGGTAAAGCGCCTTTACCGCCAGGAGAACGTCCCAAAGCTAAGGACAGTTACTGCATCAAAGCTGAGTTGAGTACAGGGGGAGGTAGAGGAAAGGTGGGGATTCGGAGGTGCCGATGGGGACATCGAAGGAGAGAGTCTTGAGGCGAGACATGGAAGAGGCTTGGGATAGGGGATGGAGGGGACGGGGCGAGGCAAATTATTTTAAAAATATGAATAACCCTTGCATATTTATTGTGTTTAATAAAGTCATCGACACGTCTCGAAGCGCTTCACAGACTGGGCTGTGATGTGTTGCATGTGCGCATGGATTTACTGGGTATATATATAAGGACATAAGAATCAGGAGCTGGAGTAGGCCATTCGGCCACTGGAGCCTGCCCCGCCAATAGATACGCCTCTCCACATAGAATCATAGAATTTTACGGCACAAAAGGAGGCCATTCGGCCCATCTAGTCTGTGCCGGCTCTTTGAAAAGAGCGATTCAATCCCACTGCCCTGCCCGCTCCCCATAGCCTAATAGACCCGTTCTCCCTAAATAAAGATCTAATTCCCTTTTAAAAGTTGTTATCGAATCAGCCTCCACCACCTTTTCAGGCAATGCATTCCAGATTCGAACAACTCGCTGAGTGAAAAAAATTATCCTCAGCTCCCCTCTACTTCGCCTTGAAACTATTTTAAATCTGTGACCACGAGTCACAGATTCACCCACGAGTGGAAATAGTTTTTCTCTATTTGCCCTGTCGAAACCCCTCATGATCTTATAAACCTCTATTAGGTCTCCCCTCAATCTTCTCTGCTCCAGAGAGAATAACCCTAGCCTATCTAGCCTCTCCTCATAGCTGAAGTCCCTCAATCCTGGCACCATCCTAGTAAATCTTCGTTGTACCCTTTCCAATGCCTTCACATCCTTTCTGTAGTGTGGTGACCAGAATTGAACACAGTATTCCAGCTGAGGCCTCACCAAAGTCCTATAGAGGTTAGTCAGCACTTCCTGACTTTTGTACGCTATACCCCTATTTATAAAGCCTAGTATCCCATATGCCTTCTTAACAGCCTTGTCTACCTGTCCTGCCACCTTCAACGAGTCACTAACACAAATCCCCAGGTCTCTCTGTTCCTTTACACCATTTAAAATTGTACTATCTAGCCTACATTGCCTCCCTTCATTTCGTCTCCCAAAATGCATCACCTCACACTTCTCTGCATTAACCTTCATCTGCCATGTGTCTGCCCACTTTACCAATTTGTCTATATCCTCTTGCAGATGGCTACTATCCTCCTCACTGTTTACTATTCTCCCTGTCATCTGCAAACTTGGAAACTGTACTCCGTACACCCAAGTCCAGATCATTGATGTAGATTGTGGCACACCACTGCTCACTTCCCTCCAATCTGAAAAACAGCCGCTCACTACAACTCTCTGCTTTCTGTCTCGCAGCACATCGAACTATAGTTGTAGCTCTTTCATACACTTACAATCAACACACTGGGGAATTAGTTACTTAATGACTTAATTCACGGTTCAATTTACTTGGTAATGTACAAACGTATAACAATAAAAAAATTACACTTGTATGGAGCTCATATACTGAAGCATTGGATTGCAGGTGGAATTATGACTTGATCGATTCTAAGCATTATTATTAATAGAAAGAGAATTCCATAAATCTACTACTCTCTGAGAGAACAGGTATTTTGGCAACTCAATGCAAAAGGGCTGACCCCTAATTTGAAGACTGTGATGACCCCTGGTTATAATTTCTCCAACTAGGGGAACAATTCTGACAAAGCCTACTCTGTGTTGCCCCTTAAAAATCTTATAGGCTAAGATAAGTTCCCACCTAATGCTTCGATATTCTAGCGAACATAGGTCTAGATTTCTCATATTATCGTCATACCTGAACCCGCTCATTCCATGAACCATCCATGTGGTGCACCCCGTCTAAGGCGAGTATTTCATTTCTTAAATATGGAGGACAAACCTGCATACAATACACTCGGTGCGGTGTCAGGGAAGCCCGTTACAGTTCAAGCAAGACTTCCCAACTCTTATATTCTAACGCTACTGTAATGAATGACAAATTTACTTTTTCAGCAAACACAAACCACTGTATTCTTCTGTGCATTAGTAAAACAATCTATCTTTTCTATTCTATCAAGGCAATGCACGGCCTTGCCTCCGCCTATCTCTCCGACCTACTGTCTCTCTGTCAGCCTTCCGATTTCATCTTTTCAGCGGCTCTGGGCTGCTCCAGTGTCCCCACCCAAACGGCCCTACCATCGCTGGCCTGGGTTTCAGTCTCTCTGCCCCCACACTTTGGAACTCCATCCTGCAATCTCTTCGCCTGGCTTTCTCCCTTTCTTCCTTCAAGGCCTGTCTCAAGTCCTTCCTCCTCGACCGTGTCTCTGCTCCCTTCCTAACGTCCCCCCGAACTCTTACTCTGCTTTCCCCTACGACTACACAGAACCCCAACACCCACCAAACCTCACCACCCTCTGCTTGGGTACCAATGTAACTGTTCAGCGCCGTGTGACGTCCTCCCGACGTGAAAGGCGCTCTATCAATGGATTGGTGGTTATCAATATTTATCATTGGTTACAGCACTCGCCTGCGAAAGATGAGATCTGTGTTTGCATCCAGGCAAGCGAGTTCGAAACTTTGGACAACCTTCCTTACATCACACATTCAAGACTGATAATCATCCGTTCAAAAATTAGAGAAAATAATAAAAAATATGCTATTTCAACCCACGGTTGTGCTTGGGACACCGATGTGCGAGACTGACTGCCGTGCTTCACTCTCCCACAGATATACAGTCACTTCATTTTACAGTATATTCTTTGAAGCGCATTGAGACGTCGATCAGTTGTGAACAGTGCTATATCAAATTCAAGTATTATTATTGATATTTTTACTTCAGTTAAACAGAGGCACGTGTGAGCGGAGATTAAATTGCACCAGAGAAAACCATTTTGAATTCCGCATTAATCTGAATTATATCAACGTTATTTTGCTTGATATGATTGTGGGGTTAGGATTGAATGTGTTTTGTGGGGGGCGAATGATTGTTGGCGGTGGTGTTTGGTTTGTATGGGTGGAGGGGCTATGTTTGTGTAGTTGGGGCGGGCGTTGTGGTAGGTTAGTGTGCTGGGAGCGGGTAGGTTTGCGTTTGAGATGGGGTAAGTTTGCATATGTGTGTGTGTGTGGGGGGCGGTGGTAGGTTTGTGTGTGGGATGAGTAAATTTGTGTGTTTGTAGGGTTAGGTTTGTGTGTGTGTGGCTGGTTAATTTATTGTGTGTGGGTGTGTAGGTTTGTGTGGGGGAGGTGTTAGGTTTCTGTGGGGGTTATCGGATTTTGTGGGGGAGTGGGTAGGTTTGTGTTTGTGTGTGTGGGGGTGGTAGATTTTATTTATTGTGCTGGTAGGTTCGTGTGTTTGCGACGGGTATTTTTGTGTGTGGGAGTACGTAGGTTTGTGCATGTGGCCCTGTTTGTCTGTGTGGGAAGGGGACGGGTGGTAGGTTTTTGTGTGTGGGGATTAGCTTTGTGTTTATGGCAGGGTAGGTGTGTGTGGGTGGAGAGGTATGTTTGTGTGTGGGGTGATGTAGGTTTCTGTGCGGAGAGCAAAAGGGTGTGTTTGTGTGTGTGCGGTGGGCGGGGAGGTAGGTTTGTGTGTGTGCTTGCATAGTTTTTTGTGTCTGGTGGTGTAGGTTTGTATGGTGTGTGGAGAGTTAGGTGTGTGTTGGGGTGTAGGATTGTTTCTGGGTGGATGGGATATATATGTGTGTGTGGGAGCGGTAGCTTTGCGTGTTTGTGATGGTTACCTTTGTGTTTATATGTGTGGGTGGTTGTAGTTTTGGGTGTTGGAGTGGGTAGTAGGTTTGTATGTGTGGGGTGTGGGGTGGGGGCTAGGTTTGTGTGTGTGTTGGGGGGCTGGGTTTGTATGTGGGAGGGTATGATTGTGTGTGTAGTTGATAGGCTTGTGTGTGGGGGTGGTAAATTTTTTGTTCAGAAGAATTAGGGGAGATTTTGTTGCAACATATAAGGTTCTTAAACTGCTGATAAAGTAGACAATGAGTGAATGTTTGCCCTGGTAGGCGCATCTATAACCAGCGTTCAGTCTTAAAATTATGTGTCAGCCTTTTAAAACAGAGTTGAGGAAACATTTCTTCACTCAGAGGGTACTGACTTGATTACATTTACGAAAATCACGAACCCAGAATTCTGTAGATCCAGAAGTCTGAAACTTTTCAAGCCTGAGAATGAAAGATGAAAGATTTTTTTTTTTTTTTTTAAATAGAGGGATGATACGTGGATCGGGCAGGTAATTAGAGTTAGGACAGAAGATCAGCCATAATCTTTTCACATGGCGTGGCAGGCTCGAAGGGCCGAACGGTCGACTCCTGCTCCTATTTCTTGTATTCTTTTGTAGTGATATTGTTGAATTAGGGCTTTACACATTTTCTAGGCGTCACAAAGCTTCACAAAGTAAACTGTAAAATGAATCCACTGTATACTCTTGCGCGAAGCGCAGCCGCCAAACACGCACAGCAGTTTTCCCACAAACAATCATGTATTGAAATTTTATTATCGTGGTTTTGTTTTGGATGGATTATTATTAGGCCGAGTGTGGAGTAAGGCAACTTGCAAAAAGATTCGCCGTGATCTGCCTGGATTCGGAACGCAGATCTCTCGATTGCAAGGCGAGTGCTTTAATCGCTGAGTTACAGGATTCCAAGATTCTATATCAAATGCATCGATTCATATTCTGTTGGGATATATGGCAATTGGCGCATGTTAATAGTGCTGTTTGATGCTGCAATGTGTTAGACTTCCTTCTAGTGACGATCAGCTCAAACTATTTATGAGTTCACATTGATATTCCTACAATTGCTAGTGGAAACAGGTCAAATCAGACGCAACAATGAAGAAATAACAGAACGTTTCGTTTCACATCGACCACGTCTCCAATTATGTGGCTGCATCAGATTCCATTTCAAAAACCCTGCGAGCAGGTTTCGAACCTGCGCGGGAAAACTCCATTGGATTTCAAATCCAACGCCTTAACTACTCCGCCATCGCAACAATGGTTGCCGTTTCCGTGGTCAACGACTCTATTTAAAATGATAATATTTTCTTACTCTGATAATTTGGGAAAGCTCTGAATGAAAGCAACGGGAATGCATTGACTGAAATGGTGGTTGGGGCCGATTCGATAGCAACTTTGAAAAGAGAGGTTAGACCTTTAGTTGGGGAGGACGGGTTTGCGAGATTATCGGGATAGTGAAAGCTGGTCAATGGGATTAAATTGTTCTTTTTAAAGAGCCGACACAGGCTCGATGGTCGAAATGGCCTCCTTTTGTAACATAAGATTCTATAACCCTATGAGTCTATGATTCTTGGATCTTGTCTGGTCTTGCCTGATTAGCACAGATACCTTGATGTGGTCTGACTTCAAATACACACCGTTCAAATTTTCGTCAGCCTCTTTTAGACAACGCACTTCCTCAACATGGTCAACCTTCACTGATATATTCTATCACTTGAGGAAGAATAACAGCAGCGGTAGCAGGTGACTTGTTGCTATCCGATTTGAAATCCCACAAAACAATTTAAGAGAAGCGATTTTCTGCCTATGTCCTCGCCAGTAATGCTTTGTTGAGTTATAAGTGTGTCTGATTGCTGTTTGCAGACTATCACTGTGGGCATCTGAGTGCAGCCTTTAACAAAACATATTCTCCACAAAGGGCAGGAATATTGAGGAAGTTTTAGAGGCCGGTCTAAATAAATGGCCCTTTATAAATTCCAACTAATCAAACACAATGAAAAATATTGCTTGGAATATGTAGTACACAGGTCAGTCGCAGAGAATTTTCGACATAGAAGTGCGAGTCCAGGATATCAGTTCTGGCGTCGATTTGTAACGTGATGGACCAAAAAACTTCATTGCTAATCGTTATTGAATGGAAAATTATCTTGCCATGAAATTATATTCTGCCAATGTTTGTAGTGAGGTTACAATACAATAATCCCCTCTTTGTCTCAAAGCGCATTTAATGAAGAAACTTAATGACTATAAGGCATTACGACTCATGAAATTGGAAATTGAAACACAAAAATCATTACCTTCATATTATTTGTAACTGAACATTATTGATATGTTGATCACTCGAGGAAACCTCCTAATACAGAGCAGAAAGCATTTGCATCAACAATAGACGCTTCTGGTTTTAAAATGAGAAGTTTGGGGAATGTGATCAAAACCCAAATCTTTATTTAGAACAACTCGTCAAAAAGTTCACTAATAACACAATTGGGAGAATAGTTTGAAATGCAGTTAGACATTTCGGGGATACTTATCCGTAGATCACCATCAGTTTTACCAATCAGAAAGAATCAATGTGACAATAATTCTGAGTAATGTTCACCATTTTTCTGTTGCCAATTTCAGCAGTTTTATTTGCAGATGTATATGTTAGTTATGGCTGGCTCTTTGATCTGAGGTTGCAATTACACTGGCTGACATTAAGCTTATCTTGACGCTTTCTGTGATTTCAGCATTCACTCAGATGTACTGGTTGGAAATTAAGCAAACATGTGCACCGGGACTAGTTTCCCAATGTTTCTAGATATATACCATGTCGATAGGTACTGTGTGCATTGTTCAATGTATGACAGGTACGTTTTGAATGAAACTGAAAGAAAACAGACTTGATTTGCTTCAGGAACACCGGAGCGTATGCGTAAAGACATGTAGACTGGTTTGAAGACAAAGAAAATTGATATAATTGTCATCTCTACAATAGTTAACTGCACACACATATATGCTGATTGACACTGTAGCTTTAGCTTTAACGTGTGTGTCAACACCCAGGAATTTGGACGTCCTTCTTGCATAACAGGAGCTAAACGAACAACATTTCTGGTTATAGTTGAGGGAGCATTATTTTGAGCATTACTCAACTGGGAATATGAACGGATAGTGAAGCTGGAGCTGTTCTCTGTCTTTCAAATGTATTTCCGTGTATTGCTAATGAAGTAATTTAAGAATTAGTATAAAAGGAAATGTCACCGCTCTCTTAATCTCCTCTCTGAATTGAGTCTGGGTAACAGCGTAAATACATGTATTTGTACAGGAGCTTAAAAGCTGCAGCATGAAGCCAGTATTGTAAATAACATACCACGGATCATTGTAGCCTGAGAAGTAAATTTTCTCTGAAATTCTCCAGTATAAGAAAAATAAAACATATGTCATCCATAACAGTATAAAATTACCTGATATCGCAAACAGTAAAACAATGGCTTTCCTTCGGCTCTTCATCTCTGGATCACTGTCTCTCTCACCTCTTTTCCTGTCCCCAACACTGTGTTCCCGCAATCTCCTGCGGGCTAGACTGGCCACCAGAATGTACCTGACAGTCAGGGCGTTGAGCAGCAAAATCACAACAAATGTGAGAATCGGGGTTAAAATAAGGTCGAGGAGGTGAAACACTTTCCATGGGAGAAACGAGTAAAAGCTTGATTTGGTAGTACATCCCCACGGCGTATTGTTATATATGTGCCGTGGTTCATAGACAAAGTAGAAGGGAATGCTCTCCCCAATGAAGAACACACTCAGCCCCGCTATCACTGCAGCAGCTGTTTGTTCGGTGCAATATTTAGTTTTCAGTTGTTGGCAGCAGATGGCGACATATCGATCAAAAGTGAAAGCCATAGTTAGCCAGACAGATATTCTAGTTGCTGCAGCACGCAGTACAATTAGCAGCCGGCAAACATGAGTGATGTGCACGAACGAATATGGGAAGCGATAACCAACAATACGAAAGAAAATCACCGTAAAAATTAGCACCATCAGATCAGCCACTGACATGGCCAGCAGATAGCGAGAGACACATTTGGAGAGACCGCACCTCCTTCGGGACAGGATCACAATGGCCACCATGTTAGCTACAGAGAGAGAGAGGGGAAAACGACCAGTTATAATAATCAATTTCTACATTTGATTTTCTGCTGATTAAGTGTGTATTTTGTGCTGGACTTTCTGTTGGGTAATATTCGCTTCTCTCACATGAAATCACTATTTTGCGGAATCAACGGGAGATGGAGACATCTCTGGTTCGCCGCCCATCACCATGTAGCATTATCACACCCAGAGACAGAGAGAGAACCACAGACAGTAGGAGTTGTACTGACATGCAGAGATGGAGCAAGAGCAACAAACAAAAAGGGACTCACAGGACAATGTAGAGAAAAATAGATTCAGTCAGAAAGGCACAAATACACTTTTTTTTTATTGGCAGAAAGATCTATACCCGTTCAGAGAGAGACAGTCACAGACATAGAGTGAATGGAAGATGCAGAGATACACTACACAGAGAGTTATACACAGAGGCACAGAGATACGATGAGACAGATAGATGCTATCATACACACACATAGAGGGTTCTTCACGGACAGAGGAAGAGAATCACTGATACAACGAGAAATGCAGAGAGACAGACACAAATAGATATATATCCACACAGGCAGAGAGAGAGGTACATCACCCAAATATATAAACACACATAAACAGAAAAAGTAGGCAGATGTACAGACAGAGACAGATAAGAATAAACACGAGGTGAGGGAGACGCACAGACAGAGAGAAGAACAGCCACGTATGGAGAGACAGAGAGAGACACAACTACACAGAAGTACAGAAAGAGACAGGGAGATATATGGCTTGTAGGGTCATCCTGGTGCAAGACACATGGAAAAACGTTTCACCTGCACAGCAGTAAACAATCGCAACTAAGACTTCCACGCATCTCAACTACATATGTAAATCCCAGAGATAGATTTTTAGAAAACAATGCAGAGAAACAATTTCTCCACCAATGCCTGTTGATCTGTTTGTCCATTCGTAGCTCTGTCTCTCTCTTGCGGTGATGAATGTCTGCGTATTTCAATGTATAGATCTTTCCGTATGTCACTGCATCTCCCCCTCTCCCTGTATGTGAGCAATGTGCTTTACGTGCATATTCTTATGGATGGTGATGGGATTTCCGAAGTCCTCCACCCCACGGCTGACCAAACTAAATCTATGTAAACAGAGATGTGTGGAGTAACTAAACTTGCCTTAGGAGCCGATTTATTTCATAACGAAACCCGGTCCGCCGGCTTCACAGTCCACCACACTACTTCAGATAGAAAATAGTAAGCGAGAGATACTCAGCCTGAGAGCGAGCGAGGCATACAGATAGCGGAATGACAGCACACAAGACACACAGAGAAAGACACTGATATGAAATGAAAAGAGAGAGCGAGAGACAGGGACATACATACATAGAGAAATAGGTGCTCGCAGTCACATATAGAGCGAGAGAGAAAGACGCAGATCAAGAGATGAAGAGACAGCTCGACTGACACAGGGACAAACGTTGATGTACAATGAGCGATAAACACAGGCAGGAACACTGAAACAGGGAGATTTTACCAGTGGAGGAAACGTGCCGCAGGATTCTGGCTCCTCTGCAGCCTGGGGAGTGAGGAATTGGGAAGGCCGACCACCAGTGCAATTGCAAAGCGGAGCCGGGATGTGATGAAGGCATGAATGAGCTTTTCAGTGGCTTTAGCGGGTGAGGCAATGGCGAAGTAGCGAAATGTTGCTGAGGTTAGGAAAGGAAGAGCGAGCCATTCCTTGGATGTGATGGAGGCAAGACAGATGAGGGTCCAACAAGACACCAAGGTACGTGACAGGCTTGAGGAGGTCCAGTGATCAACGAAGTAGGTAGATGCTGACACCGCCGGATGCATCAAGGAGCTGGCGCGAGCCAATCAATAATGAATGTACAGAAATATATATACGCAGCTAGAGAATAAGCGAGAGAGAAAGAAAGTGATGTCGTCAGACACAATCGGCGCTAAACACGGAGAGACAGAGAGAGATAGACACAAAGAGGCACAATTACATTGGGACCATCACTCCGAGTAGATATGAGATACAGGGAGAGGAAGACAAGGAGACAGAGACAGACGAAGAGAAAGAAAACATGAAGAAGAGAGAGAGCGAAAACGACGGGTGTGGAGACACAAACAGCAATCAGAGTCAGAAAGACAGTGGAAGAGAGGACCGGGAGGACGGGCTTGCGTGTATCTGAGGAGAGAGCTGGGGAGTGGGATTGGCTTTCTAAAGCTATTTTGAAAGAGCCGGCACAGACTCGATTGGCTGAATGGTCTCAGTTTATGCTGAAAAATTCTATGATTCTATGAAGAGAGACAAATAAAGTGATCAACATACAAACAGATAGATTCAGAATCATACACAGCCAAAGGTTCACAGGGAGACCTGCACAACAGAAATGGGATAAAGAGACACCGATATAGAGAAACAGATATAAAGATATTATTACAATGCTTGTGTTTTGAGATGGTAATTTTCACGTCCTTGTTAAACAAGGTTATGTGGAATTAATCCCCTCACGTATTATTTGAGTGACAGTCGCCAATATCTGTGCATAAATAGGAATAGAACTCGAAACGCCCTGACTCAGCGGCTGAGAGGGATAAACAGAGTCAGGATGCACATCATATGACATATTAACATGAATTATACATTGTTTAAATCACTTGCCAGGATCTCCAAAAGCAGCGAGAACCGGATAGTAAATCTGGGCAATCGTTTCTATTATCGGACGGTTCATCGTGAAAGTAAAACTATGAATTCTCCTCTAGGCACAGGCAGCAGCTCACGTGAAAGAGATGATGCTCAAGCTGGCAAAATGGATCCTTATATAAACCAAAGTGAACGCTTTGTTGACCAATTTTACCACATGGCGTTGATTGACTTTGAGCCGTGTGTAAAACAGCTCTGAGTTACGCAACTTACCCCAATGATTACATCAAGGGGCAGATCATTGGCTGATCCTTGCGGAATCCCAGGCCAATAATATTGCAGCCGTCAACTTGCATCAACGCAAATTGTTTTTAAAGTATCTGAACCAACTGAGAGACATGAATGTGTTCCCCCTTACACAAGGAATTCCCCAGATTGTAAATTAAGGCAAACTCGCTTCATAGGGTTAAGATCCCAGTTTAACTAATTACAGTTTAACTAATTAATTTGATTAGTTAAATTAGTTATGTAACTAACTAACGAATTCCGAAGTAGGGTTAGGGAAGAAACAACAATCCAAATCGTGCAGGGAGATTCTCCAAGTGTCCTGGCCAACAGTCCCCCAGATACAACTGATCAATCACTTCATCTGCGATTCTCAAACAAAGCAGTAAATTAATCTTGTACTAAATGTACTGCTCGTTATACCCGTGTTTCTCTCATTCTCTCTATCTCTCTCTCTCTCCCCCTCTTTCTCTCTAACATCTATGAGTTTATAACTGTTTCGCACCATTTCTGTCTCTCTCTCACCCTCTCTCATTTTGTGTGTCTGTGTATGTAGACTGTGTTTGTGTATTTATGTGGGTATATGTGTGGTTATGCATCCGTCCCTCTATATCTGTCTCTGTGTGAGTATGCGTGCGCCTCTGTGTGTCTCTATCTCCCGGTGTGTGAGTGTCTGCGTTTCCCTCTCTAACTCTGTGTCTCTCGCTCTCTCTCACTGTGAGTGTGTGTGTGTTTATCTGTATGTGTGAGTGTCAGTGAGTTTGTGTGATACATTGCATTTACTAAGTAGCTGTGCAAATGAGGTTTCAGCTGTCTTTACATGCGGAAGCCACAATAACTCACTTCTCAATTCAAATAATGCAGGGAGATTAATTAAGTTTGCTGGCCAACAGTCTCACAGATACAATTGATCTGTCACCTTATGGATGAATCTTACACTTTACTGTGCGCAAAGTGTCTCTTGTATTTCGAATGTACAGAAGCACTATTCCAATAAACAAACAGTAAAGCTGTGGTACATATTCTCTAAGGAGATTGTTTAAGCACTAAATGTTGATTGAAAGAAAGAGGTTAGGTTTATTTTAGGAATTATTGTATCTTGGTACTTATGTTGGTTTTTCACGGGTATACATGATTGCAAGAAGTAGGAAGATGGAAGGCGAACTAACTGTCTATTTACTGGTCTAGAATTTGGTTACTTCCTTGCGTTTCAACCAAAAATTCAGAATAAAAAAATCGATGCTGGATACAAAACTGTGAGCGTTGGTTTGGGCGTTTTGAATAAATGATAAGGAATTATATGAAATATCAGGATTATTATTAGCGTAGCCTTATTTCAAATAACATACTGAGAAACTTGGCTGAAATGGGAAGAATAACAACAAATTAACAACAGACATCAACAACAACAACAAATTACACTTATACAGCGCCTTTCACGTCGGGAGGACGTCCCAAGCCGCTGCACAGGAGGTGTGTGATCCGAGCTGGGAGGGGAGTGTTTGGGAAGGGGTGAGACACGAAAGGGAGGTCGAAATACTCGAGGTGGATCAAAAGGCACGGTCGAAGAGGAAAGTCTTCAAACCGGCCTTGAAAAAGGAAAGGGATAAAACCGAAACGGAGGGATCGGGGGATGGTATTCCATAGGGTGGGAGCGGAGAAACTGAAGGCCCGGCCTCCGATGGTGGGGCGGTTCGGGCGGGGGGCTTGGAGCAGGCCAATTCCTGTTGAACGGAGGGTCCGGGTGGGCTTGTAGGAAGAAAGTAAATTGGTTAAATAAACCGGAGCAAGGCCGTGTAAGGCCTTGAAGGTGAGGACGAGGAACTTGATCTCGATCCTCTGGAGGATGGGGAGCCAGTGGAGACGGGCGAGGGTGGGGGTTATGTGGTCACGGAGGCGGGTGCGGGATAATACACGGGCTGCAGAGTTTTGAATGACCTGCAGCCTGTGAATGGAGGAGCTGGGGAGGCCGACGAGGAGAGAGTTTCCATATTCCAGCCGTGAGGTGATGTACGCGTGCACGAGTGTTTCGGCAGCGTAGGGGATGAGGTAGTTGCGGAGCCTGACAATGTTGCGCAGGTGGAAATAAGCAGTGCCGGTCAAGGCACGGATGTGGGGGAGGAAGGAAAGTTTTTGATCGAACATGATGCCGAGGTTCCTGATTGGCTTTGTGAGGTGGAAAGTGCAGCCTTGGATGTTGAGGCTGGCAGCGCCCGATGTGCGGAGGCGCTGGCTTGAGCCGATCAGGAGGGCCTCGGTCTTACTCACGTTCAATTGCAGGAAGTTGTCCCTCGTCCACGACTCGGTGTCGGACAGACATGCTGTCAGAACATCGATGGTCTGGGGGTTGAGGGATGAGGCAGAAAGGTACAGCTGGGTGTCGTTCGCATACATGTGGAAATTTATTCCATGTTTGCGGATGACATCGCTCAGAAGGAGCGTGTAAAGGGTGAAAAGGAGGGGACCGAGGACAGAGCCCTCAGGGAGGCGGTGAGAAACTGTGCGGGGGTTTGAAGAAAAACCGTTGGAAGAAACAAAGTGTAAACGGTGGGTCAGGTAGGAATGTAACCAATCAAGGACTGTGCCTTGAAGGTTGAGGTGGGAGGAAAGACGTTGAAGGAGGATGGTGTGATCGACTGTATCGATCGCAGCAGACAGGTCAAGGAGGACGAGGAGGCAGAGGGAGCTCTAGTCACAGGCGGTTAGGATACCATTTGTAACCTTAACCAAGGCAGTTTGAGTGCTGTGAACAGGGCGGAAACCTGATTGGAGGGGTTCAAGGTGTGAGTGAGTTGAAAGCAAAGTGCGGAGTTGGGAGGCAACCACTCTTTCAAGGACCTTGGATAAAAACTGGAGGTTGGAGATGGGTCGATAGCTTGATGGTTGCGACGCATCAAGGGAGGGTTTCTTCAGGATAGGGGTGATGGTGGCTGTTTTAAGGGAGGTAGGGACGGTGCCTGAGGAGAGGGAATGGTCAATGGTGTCAGAAATGAGCGGGGCTAATTGGTGGAGCTGGGTGCGGAGGAGGGGGGTGAGGATGGGGTCCAATGAACACGTGGTGGGTTTCATGGAGGTGATTATTTTAGTGATTAAAGACTAAATGGGGTTGAAAGTATGAAATGGGGGGGGGGGGGGGGGGGGGTGCTGAGATAACGGATGGATGGGCGGAGGTGGAGGAGAGGTTGGGGGAGGAAACCACGGAGCGGATTCTCTCTATTTTGGACTCGAGGAAGTCCAACATCTCCTGACAATGTTCGTTTGAGGAGAGGACCTGCGAAGCGAGACGGGGGTTTGGGGGCGGAGGAGCTGGATGGTGGTGGCGAAGAGGAGGCAGTGGTTGTCCTTCGCTTCCAGGTTTATCCTGCAGTAGAAGGCTGATTTGGCGGTTGCTAGGGCGGAGCGGTAAAATTTGATGCGGTCCAGCCAGATTTGTCGGTGGACCGTGAGGCCAGATTTGAGCCAGGTGCGTTCAACTGCTCTCACTTGGCTTTTGAGGGAGCGGAGGTGAGATGTGTACCACGGTGATGATCGGGAATGGGAGACGGTTTTGGAGATGAGGGCGGCCAGGGTGTCGAGGGAGAGGGTGTTGTGGAGGGCGGTGGAGGCGGAGGATGGTCTGTACAAAAAGAATGCCACTGTGGGAGGAGGTCGGAGGTTTCTAGGGCAGAGATGAAAGTTTGAGGGGGAATCTTCTTCCAGGGCCGGTAGAAGATGGTGGTGGGTTTGGAAATGAAAAAATGGTCAGAAATGGCCTTGTCTGTGATGGTGACGCCAGAGACGTTGAGGCCTCGGGTGATCACCAGATCGAGAGGATGGTCGTGAGTGTGGGTGGCAGTGTAGATATGAAGGGAGAAGTTGATAGACGAAAGTAAAGAGGAAAATTCAGAGGAAATGGGGCAGGAGGGGGTGAAATGGAGGTTAAACACACAGTCACTACACTTGACAGTGAGCGAGCGTTTCCGGTGCGCGACACGTGACTGGCTTTGAGGCGCCAGACGCCAGCGTCACTAATGTCGTTGTTATTATATTATTATTCAATGTGAAGCCTCTGTGACCTCAGAGACTTTCGGCTGCAAAATTAAACAGCCGTTGGCTGCGCGCGCAGCTCCAACCGTCGCCTCCCCGAGCGCTGGCAGTTTGTCGCTTTTCACTGGTTACCTGGGAGACAGTGACGCGAAGGCTAATGCGTCATCAAACTGGGTCACGTCACGTGCTGAATGTCCACAATGGCGGCGGCGGAGACAGAGAAGAAGGTGAGAGTCTGTGTACGGCCTGAGATACAGGGAGAGACGGTCAGGGGGAGAGAGAGAGAGAGAGAGAGACTGTGTGTGTCCCTGTAGGAGGGCCTGGTGTGAGGGTGTGTGTGTGGCTGCTGTGTGTGTGTGTGGCTGCTGTGTGTGTGTGTGGCTGCTGTGTGTGTGTGTGGCTGCTGTGTGTGTGTGTGTGTGTGGCTGCTGTGTGTGTGTGTGTGTGTGTGGCTGCTGTGTGTGTGTGGCTGCTGTGTGTGTGTGTGTGTGTGTTTGTGGCTGCTGTGTGTGTGTGTGTGGCTGCTGTGTGTGTGTCTGCTGTGTGTGTGTGTGTGTGGCTGCTGTGTGTGTGTGTGTGTGTGGCTGCTGTGTGTGTGTGGCTGCTGTGTGTGTGTGTGTTTGTGGCTGCTGTGTGTGTGTGTGTGGCTGCTGTGTGTGTGTGTGTGTGGCTGCTGTGTGTGTGTGGCTGCTGTGTGTGTGTGTGTGTGTGGCTGCTGTGTGTGTGTGTGTGGCTGCTGTGTGTGTGTGTGTGTGGCTGCTGTGTGTGTGTGGCTGCTGTGTGTGTGTGTGTGTGTGGCTGCTGTGTGTGTGTGTGGCTGCTGTGTGTGTGTGTGTGGCTGCTGTGTGTCGGGCTGTTGTGTGTGTGTGTGTGTGGCTGCTGTGTGTCTGTGGCTGTTGTGTGTGTGTGTGTGTGGCTGCTGTGTGTGTGTGTGGCTGCTGTGTGTGTGTGTGTGTGTGGCTGCTGTGTGTGTGTGTGGCTGCTGTGTGTGTGTGTGGCTGCTGTGTGTGTGTGTGTGTGTGTGTGGCTGCTGTGTGTGTGTGTGTGGCTGCTGTGTGTGTGGCTGCTGTGTGTGTCTGTGGCTGCTGTGTGTGTGTGTGTGTGGCTGCTGTGTGTGTGTGTGTGTGGCTGCTGTGTGTGTGTGGCTGCTGTGTGTGTCTGTGGCTGCTGTGTGTGTGTGTGGCTGCTGTGTGTGTCTGTGGCTGTTGTCTGTGTGTGTGTGTGGCTGCTGTGTGTGTGTGTGTGGCTGCTGTGTGTGTGTGTGTGGCTGCTGTGTGTGTGTGTCTGTGGCTGCTGTGTGTGTGTGTGGCTGCTGTGGGTATGTGTGGCTGCTGTGTGTGTGTGTGTGGCTGCTGTGTGTGTGTGTGGCTGCTGTGTGTGTGTGTGTGGCTGCTGTGTGTGTGTCTGCTGTGTGTGTGTGTGTGTGGCTGCTGTGTGTGTGTGTGTGTGGCTGCTGTGTGTGTGTGGCTGCTGTGTGTGTGTGTTTGTGGCTGCTGTGTGTGTGTGTGTGGCTGCTGTGTGTGTGTGTGTGTGGCTGTTGTGTGTGTGTGTGTGTGGCTGCTGTGTGTCTGTGGCTGTTGTGTGTGTGTGTGTGTGGCTGCTGTGTGTGTGTGTGGCTGCTGTGTGTGTGTGTGTGTGTGGCTGCTGTGTGTGTGTGTGGCTGCTGTGTGTGTGTGTGTGTGTGTGTGGCTGCTGTGTGTGTGTGTGTGTGGCTGCTGTGTGTGTGGCTGCTGTGTGTGTGTGTGTGTGTGTCTGTGGCTGCTGTGTGTGTGTGTGTGTGGCTGCTGTGTGTGTGTGTGTGGCTGCTGTGTGTGTGTGTGTGTGGCTGCTGTGTGTGTGTGGCTGCTGTGTGTGTCTGTGGCTGCTGTGTGTGTGTGTGTGGCTGCTGTGTGTGTCTGTGGCTGTTGTGTGTGTGTGTGTGTGGCTGCTGTGTGTGTGTGTGTGGCTGCTGTGTGTGTGTGTCTGTGGCTGCTGTGTGTGTGTGTGGCTGCTGTGGGTATGTGTGGCTGCTGTGTGTGTGTGTGTGGCTGCTGTGTGTGTGTGTGGCTGCTGTGTGTGTGTGTGGCTGCTGTGTGTGTGTGTGTGGCTGCTGTGTGTGTCTGTGGCTGCTGTGTGTGTGTGTCTGTGGCTGCTGTGTGTGTGTGTGGCTGCTGTGTGTGTGTGGCTGCTGTGTGTGTGTGTGTGTGGCTGCTGTGTGTGTGTGTGTGGCTGCTGTGTGTGTGTGTGGCTGCTGTGTGTGTGTGTGTGTGGCTGCTGTGTGTGTGTGTCTGTGGCTGCTGTGTGTGTGTGTGGCTGCTGTGGGTATGTGTGGCTGCTGTGTGTGTGTGTGTGGCTGCTGTGTGTGTGTGTGGCTGCTGTGTGTGTGTGTGGCTGCTGTGTGTGTGGCTGCTGTGTGTGTGTGTGTGTGGCTGCTGTGTGTGTGTGTGTGGCTGCTGTGTGTGTGTGTGGCTGCTGTGGGTATGTGTGGCTGCTGTGTGTGTGTGTGTGGCTGCTGTGTGTGTGTGTGGCTGCTGTGTGTGTGTGTGGCTGCTGTGTGTGTGTGTGTGGCTGCTGTGTGTGTGTGTGTGGCTGCTGTGTGTGTGTGTGTGGCTGCTGTGGGTATGTGTGGCTGCTGTGTGTGTGTGTGTGGCTGCTGTGTGTGTGTGTGGCTGCTGTGTGTGTGTGTGTGGCTGCTGTGTGTGTCCCCTTGTCTCCTTGTATGGGGTTCTAGTGTGTGTGTGTCTGTGGCTGCTGTGTGTGTGTGTAGAGGATTGTAGTGTGTGTGGGGGGGGGGCTGCTGTGTATCTGTGCATCTGTCGGTGTGTGTGTGTAGGCTGCTGTGTGTGTGTGAGTCTGTCTGTGTGTTGGGATGTCCTCCCGACGTGAAAGGCACTTTATAAGTTTAAATTGTTGATGTTGTTGTTGTTGTGTGTGAGGGTGTGTGTAGCTGTGGCTGCGTCTCTCTGTGAGTGTGTGTGTATGATGGTGAGTTTGTTTGTAGTCTCCCTGATCCCCCCCCCTTGACTCCAGCAGCCTGATGTGTGGCTGCTGTCTGTGTCTATGTGTGTGTGTGTCCCTGACAGCCTTGTCTCCCTCTAGGTGGTTCTGATGTGAGGATGAGTATGGTTGCTGTGTGCGTCTCCCTCACTCTCCCTCCTGGTGTGACAATGAGTGAATCTGTGTGTGTCCCCGACCCCCCCACCCCCCCTCTTGTCCACCTGTTGGACAGCCTGGTGTGAGGGTGAGTGTGTTTATGTGTCTGTGTCTCTGTGTGTGTGTCTATGTATGTGTCGCTGACCCCCCATGCTTTCCTCTACAGGTGTGAGGGTCAGTGTGGCTGCTGTGTATGTGTGTGTCTGTGAGAGTGTATGTTGTCTTCCTGACCCCCCCCCCCCCCCCCCCCCCCCCATCCCCTTGTCTTCCTATCAGACGGCTGGTGTGAGGGTGAGTGTGTCTGTATGTGTGTCTTTGTCTCCGTGTGTGTCTCCCTGACCCCCCATTGTCTCCCTGACCCCCCATTGTCTCCCTGACCCCCCATTGTCTCCCTGACCCCCCATTGTCTCCCTGACCCCCCATTGTCTCCCTGACCCCCCATTGTCTCCCTGACCCCCCATTATCTCCCTGACCCCCCATTGTCTCCCTGACCCCCCATTGTCTCCCTGACCCCCCATTGTCTCCCTGACCCCCCATTGTCTCCCTGAGCCCCCATTGTCTCCCTGACCCCCCATTGTCTCCCTGTAGGGGCTGCATTTGACCATATGTTTGGCTGGTAACACATCAGGTGTAAGTTTGTGCTGCTGACACAAGGCAGCAGAGAATGTCTGAGGAAACCCAAGCCAGCAACATGGAGTGTGTGATTACCCCAGGGAAAGGTAACCACTCAATGTATCTGTACCTTACTGTGTTTACTTATTGTTTAAATGTTCAGTCTAGGTTTATTTATAACTTGACCATGTATTACTTACATTTTGCTTACAATTATACAGTCAATTTACTTTACATTATGTTGTGTAAAGCGCTTCGACATGTCGTTGTGATGTGAAAAACGTTATATCAAATGCAAGTATTATGTATATTATTATTTGATATTTCACTTTTGACATCTTCTAGATGTCTCAAAACACTCCACAGAATATACTGTAAAGCAAATTGACTGTATATTTGTGGACAAAATTAAGCAGCAAATCATGCCTAGCAGTGTCCCGTGAACAGCAGTTGAATGAAATAATCAATTTATTATTGTTTTTTATACGACAATTATTGTAAGTAAGACTTCAAAGGAAGTAAGTAGACCTTTGTATGTGGCAGGACAGCTAGATAACATATTTTCAAAGAGAATTAGATCTTTATTTAGGGAGAACAGGTCTGCTAGGTTATGGGGAGAGTGCGGGGCAGTGGGATTTAGTTGCTCTTTTCAAAGGGCCGGCACAGACTAGATAGGACAAATGGCTTCCTTTTGTGCCGTAAAATTCTATGATTCTATGATAAGTTTGTTCATAAAGCATACGAGATACTAGGCTTTATAAATAGTGGCATTGAGTACAATGGTCAGGAAGCTTTAATCAACCTGCATAAAACATGGTTTAGGCCTCAACTAGAATACTGTGTTTTGATTCTGGGCACCATACTTTAGGAAGGACGTTAAGGCCTTGAAAAGGCAGCAGAGGAAATCCACCGGGATGTTAGCAGGATTGAGGGACTTTAGTTATGAGAAATGTCTAGAAAGTCTAGGATTATTCCCATTGGATCAGAGAAGGTTACGAGGAGACCTGATAAAAAAAGGTTTTTTCATGCAGCGAGTTGTTAGAATCCGGAATGATTTAAACTGCTTTGCAGAATATACCGAACAGTGAATTGACTGTATATTTTACTGTCGAATCATGGCAGCCAACAAAAACAACAACCAATTTTTTTTTGGAAGTATTATTTGTTTAGAAATTCTATCAACTGGGTTCATATTTACTGCTATGCAAACAGAGGCCTGTGGTGTGAGGAAAATTGTCTCAGGATTTTTCACTCCTGGGAATCAAGCCTGGGTTCTCTTGTGCAAGGAACTGACAAATTCTATTAGGAACAACTTTATTTACTTTCCACAAATTCTATAGTCTCTCAGCCAAAAGTTGTTAGTGCTTTCTATTCTCTGTATACATTTCGTTTTCCAATTCTCCTCTTTTTTGTTAATCAATTTATTCTATAGAGCCCAGAATTGCAAAGAGTTTGAGATGCAAACAGAATCAATTGATGGTAGGAGAGGCTGGGAGCAACAGATACAATTTGAGAAAGAGGGAGAGAAGAAATAACACTGAGGACAAGGATCTTCGTGACGATGATTACCTATGTAAGTGATCAATCAATCAGAGTTTCTAAACATAAAATGGTCCAGTAGAGCAAAGATGTCTTTGCATAGACCACAAGCTTTTAAGGTGAAGTTCCTCTGGCTCTTCAGACAGATGAATAAGAATGCAACTGTTGGAATGAGTAGCAACTTATCAAGGCCTCAAGACATCCTGGAGAATTTTGCAGGATTTTTTTGTGAAGTGTTGCAGATTCCACAGCAATGACCCCCAACAGCCATGAGGTGACAGACTAAATTTATCTTGGATATTGAAAGCCGGGACACTGCGGTGAAACTGAGAGAGAGAATCTTGCCCCCTCCCCCCTTTGGAATCATTCCATCATAATGCTAAGGTCTACCTGAACAGAAATGGCTGGAGAACTGGGTTAAAAATTTAATCAGAAGTGCGGCAACTCAGAAAACGGAACACATTCCCCACATAAATGTTAATTTGTACCAGTGTCCTAGCCAGGTATCCTCTTCACTAATTATTCACTCACCTCATGGCTGTTTGTGAGAAGTTGCTGATTGCAAAATACTGATACTGACAAAGCCTCACCTGCATGAAGGGGGCGCTTTATAAATGCAATGCAACACTGACCCACATTTTACAGTGGTTAGAGTACAGCATTGACTTGGGCAGGTATTGTATAATTGCAAGAATCTATTGATCACACATCAATTGCCAAGCAATGCACTCGCAAGTCTTTCTTGGTTTCCTTCAGCAGACAAAGTGGATGGTTCTGGAGCTACTTCTTTGCCTCAGTGTAACGCTGTGTTTACTCGAGCTGAGTTTCATCAGAAGCACAGCAGAAGACATGCCGAGCTCCATCGAGACATATCAGGCGCAGCATCAGCCAGTCTGTTGTATCTGTTCTCACAGCCGCAAACGTGTCAAGAATCCATCACATGTGCTGCTGCAGAAAAGGGCATCTCTCAGACAGGATCTCCACAGGATCACCAGCCATCGATCTCAGGAGAGAGACTGTATGATTGTTCCCAATGTGGGAAGAGCTGGACACAATCAGGAGCCCTGCATAGACACCAGCGATCACATACAGGGGAGAAACAATATACATGTGCTGAATTTGGAAAGCGATTCACAAGTTCGAATAATCTCAAGGTTCACTATCGATTACACACAGGAGAGAGACCGTACAAATGTGTTTACTGTGTAAAGTGTTTCAAAACAGCTGGGCATTTGAAAATACACCATCGATCACACAGAGGAGAGAACTCGTACAAATGTGCTGAATGTGCAAAAAGTTTCACAATGAAATGTCATCTCCAGGTTCACTATCGATCACATACAGGAGTGAGACCATATAAATGTGCTGAATGTGGAAAGAGTTTTAAAACATCACGAGACGACAAGAAACACCATCGATCACACACAGGAGAGAAACCATACAAATGTGCTGAATGTGGAAAGAGTTTCAAAACATCACGAGAATTCAAGAAACACCATGGATCACATACAGGAGAGAGACCATACAAAGGTGCTGAATGTGGCAAGAGTTTCACAAGTTCATGGCATCTCCTGGTTCACCATCGATCACACACAGGAGAGAGACCATATACATGTGCTGCATGTGGCAAGAGTTTTAAGACATCAGGCTATTTAAAAGTACACTATCAATCACACACGGGAGAGAGACCATACAAATGTGCTGAATGTGGAAAGAGTTTTAAAACATCTGGATATATGAAAATACACCATCGATCACACACAGGAGAGAAACCATACAAATGTGCTCACTGTGGAAAGAGTTTCAAAACATCAGGAGAGGTCAAGAATCATCACCGATCACACACAGGAGAGAGACCATATAAATGTGCTGAATGTGGAAAGAGTTTTATAACATCTGGACATATGAAAATACACCATCGATCACACACAGGAGAGAAATCATACAAATGTGCTGAATGTGGAAAGAGTTTCAAAACATCACGAGAGGTCAAGAAACACCATGTATCACACACAGGAGAGAGACCATACAAATGTGCTGAATGTGGCAAGAGTTTCACAAGTTCATGGCATCTCCTTGTTCACCATCGATCACACACAGGAGAGAGACCATATACATGTGCTGCATGTGGCAAGAGTTTTAAGACATCAAGCTATTTACAAGTACACTATCAATCACACACGGGAGAGAGACCATACAAATGTGCTGAATGTGGAAAGAGTTTTAAAACATCTGGATATATGAAAATACACCATCGATCACACACAGGAGAGAAACCATACAAATGTGCTGAATGTGGAAAGAGTTTCAAAACATCAGGAGAGGTCAAGAATCATCACCGATCACACACAGGAGAGAGACCTTACAAATGTACTGAATGTGGAAAGAGTTTTAAAACAGCTGGACATATGAAAATACACCATCGATCACACACAGGAGAGAAACCATTCAAATGTGCTGACTGTGGAAAGAGTTTCAAAACATCAGGAGAGGTCAAGAATCATCACCGATCACACACAGGAGAGAGACCATACAAATGTACTGAATGTGGAAAGAGTTTCAAAACAGCTGGACATATGAAAATACACCATCGATCACACACAGGAGAGAAACCATACAAATGTGCTGAATGTGGAAAGAGTTTCAAAACATCACGAGAGGTCAAGGAACACCATGGATCACACACAGGAGAGAGAACTTTTGTGCCGTAAAATTCTATGAATCTATGTGAGGAATCTAATGATAAAGCCAAGTAGAGATGAACCTGAACTGACTATATAGAGGGATATATAGCAGGACAGACACGTTATTTTGACAAAGAGTATGCTTAGATATAGGCCAAGGCAGACAGAGGGAGCCACATTTTTACTGTATTTTTGATGCAAGAGCAACTCTGAGAGTCAGTTTGAGGACACGATGGGAGGGCTGGGGGGAAACAGTGTGAGGACAAGGTGGGAGGGGCCTTGTTTCTCCCACCTTGTGGATGACACGCCATGTCCGAGGTACCAGGGCTGTCAGCAAGTCACCAGCTGAGGAGCCGGTGGGTTTTGGGGACTGTCACCACACTGGGCCGTTTCCCAGCATTTTAAAGATGGTCCAGAGGAGCGGTGAGGACAAGGAGTGGTTACTGGGCTATTGTTTGTTGTTAATGTTTTTGTTATTTATTGCTGTTGATAGCTATTGTTTGATTCCCCCCTCAACCCTTGCCCCCTGGCCTCCCCCCTCACCCTTTTGCTCTCCCCTTTTCCCCTCCTATCCCTCTTCTCCCTTCCCCCCTTCTCCCTTAATTTAAGTTCCCACCATCTTTCCCTCCCTTTCCCCTTAACCCCCTTTCTCCCCCTTTTTCCTTCCTGATTTTACCTCACCCTCGCCTCCCTCTCCCCCCTTATCCTCTTTTTCCCCTTTCTCCCCTGGCCCCAATTCCACCACTGCTTGTGGGGCACTCTTGTGCTCAATTCGGCTGCCGCATTTCTCCGACAAATATACAGTCAATTTTCCTTCTTTCCTTCCCCCAACAACATTCCCCGCCACCCTCCCTACCCCGCCCCCCCATCCCCCTACCCTCCACTCTGGTCCCGACCTCTTCTCCCCACCTTCTTCCCTCATGTCTGCTCCCTACCCCCCACCTGCTCTGGTCCCAGGGACGTTATTGTATTCTGTGAAGCGTTTTGACACATTGATATGATGTGGAAAGTGTTATATAAATGTAAGGATTATCATTATTTTGTAACTGAATTAAATAATGTTATTGATTTACCGTAAATCAATTCAAATGATGCCTGCTGGTATTATGATAATGCTGCTGCAAAGCAATGCTTACCAAAGAACAACACAACTTTATTTCTGTAGTGCGATTTACATCAGGAAATAAGGGACTAATTCAGCTGCTTGGAATTGAATTGGAATGGACGCATCAGAGTCACATCCATATTGAATTAAAACGGGAAAGTCCAGTGACATATGCAGATAGGACAGATGAACTCTATCAGAACATTATCATTATTATCAGCATTTGCATTTGCTTGGAGAACGTAGGACGATGTCCACCTAATTGGCCTTCACCACCTGCAACTCGCTAGATATGTGATGGTCCAAATTATGCACTCCAAATATCTCGATATATCATCTTTTATTTAGCAGAAACTTATGTAAGTTTTTCTTGCAACGAACTATGCTATGTCTTCCTACTGTCTTTGTAGGCAGTTTATTCCACATTATTACTAAACAACAACAAACAAAACTTACATTTATATAGCGCCTTTCTCGTCGAGAGGACATCCCAAGGCGCTGTACAGTCAGGTAGGACAAGAGCAGGGTGGGAAGGATCAGGGCAGGATGAAGAATAGTAGGAAAAGTAACTGTATATTATTGGGCGAAACACGGCAGCCAAATTGCGCACAGCAGTGTCCCACAATCAGTCAAGGAAGTGGGACTAGGGGCAAAAGGGGGTAAAGAAGGAAAAGGGGAGGGGTCGAGGCAGGGGAAGAAAAGCAGGAAAGTCGACTGTATACTTGTGGGTGAAACGCGGCAGCCAAATTGCGCACAGCAGTGTCCCCACAAACAATCGTGAAAATGGGGCCAGGGGAGAAAGGGGGAAAAGAGGGTAAAGGGGGAGAGGGAGGTAAAGGTGGGATGGGTTAGGGCTAGGGAGGAAGAAGGGGGAGAAAAGGGGCTAAGGAAGAGAGGGAGGGAAAGATGGGTGGGGGCAAGGTCAGGAAGAGGGAGGGAAGGGGAAAAGGGAGGTGAGAAAGTGGGGAACGGGAGTGAGGGAAGAAGAAGATGGGGGCAGTGGTGGGGTGAATCAAACAACAATAATAAACAACAAAAGCAATAATATTAACAACAAAAACAGCAACAAACATCAACCAACAATAGTCCAGCAACCACTCCTTGTACACACTGCATTTAGTAGTGTAAAATGTTGTAAATAAAATGCAGCATTCTCAAAGTAATGTTCAATTTTTTCATGATCTAACCTTTTCTGTTGACGCAACTCTTTTTATGAAATTTTCAATTTCCTCCACATGTTGTTGTATTTTGCTTGTTCCTTGTGAATGTACCTTTGTGTTCCTGATGTGACTTTGCCATGCTGGTATTGCCAGTCTCACTGTAATTTGGAGGATATAATAATAATCCTTGCATTTGATATAGCGCTTTCCACATTTTATCAACGTCCCAAAGCGCTTCACAGAATATACTGTAAAGTGAATTGACTGTATATATTTGTGGGCAAATCGTGGCAGCCATATGCGCACAGCAGTGTCTCACACACAGTCGTGGATTGAAATGACCAATTTTACTGTTGTGGTTTTTTTTGAGGGATTATTATTAGGCGTGTGGAGTAAGGGAACACAGTGACGTCACTGGGAGAGGTGTGAGCTTGTCACAGAGAGTCAGCTTGGTGGGGGGGGGGGGGGGGGTTAGTGAAGGGACGGTCGTTTTCCCGCCGTGAAAGTCATTATATAAATGTAAGTTTTCATTGATTGATTGGTTGATTGGTTGATTGATTGATTGATTGATTGATTGGTTGATTCATTCATTCATTCATTCATTCATTCATTCATTCATTCATTCATTCATTGTCTGTTGGTCCTGAAGAGAGAAGAGAGTGAGGATTAGCAGGTGACAGCAGTGCCTCTGTAACACATCTGGAATAGAAGAAACAGGATGCAGGAAGGACAATCACTATTATCACTGCAGCTCAGCGGTTAGAGCATTCGGCTTACAAGCATTAGTCCTTTATTCGAATCCCGCAAATGAGGGCCAAACCTTGGGCAAGTTTCTTTACCCCCCCCACACACACACCTACTACCAATTAATCCAAAAAAACACTGCAATAATAAAAAAATATCATTTTCAATCCATGGCTGTTCGTGGGACACTGATGTGTGCAATTGGCTTGATAGTATATTCTGTGAAGCGCTTTGAGGCATTGATAAGAAATGAGAAGCGCTATCAAATGCAAGGAATATTATTATTATTATTAATAATTTTTCTTCAGGCTTAGAAACCTGGAGGACGGAGCCAGTAGAACGGCGGAGGAGAAAGGAGGATCTGAGGTGGGTGTGTGGGCAGGGCACAGGAGAGGGGAGAAGCGACAAGCGGAGATTGGCAGACCAGTCACAGGACGTCCTGTGCCTGACACACATTCTGTGAGAAACACAAGGCGGCAAATTTAAATTGTGGTTATTCAGCACCTGACAGTGGCCGGGGAGTGTGGAGATGTCCCCCTGATCTGAGAGTCTCCTCTCACACACAACACGGGATAGAGGCGGAGTCAGCACCGTTTCCCATCTATATGTCAATATTCACACCCACAATATCCAGATACAGTTCATGAGACCTGACGCTCTCAGTGTCAATGTACACAGCCCGTCAGTCTGGGAATGTCCAAGGCCAGTGATCAGGTGAATGATCCTCGTTACAGCCTGGGTCAGAATCAGGGAAAAATCAATACAAAAATACATTCCCCAAAGTGTTGTCACTGCCTGCTGGGTGAAAGGGGCTGTGTGCCTGACCGCCTGGCCATTTTGTCCCAATCTGAATAACCAATCCATTTCTTTCTGAGGGCAAACTAGGGGTGAAGGAGTCACTGGGGAAGTACAAGTTCACTCACATATCCAATCAGGTAATAATAATAGTAATAATTTGATACATCACCTATCACATTGGCAAGACATGTCAAGGATGTACTGTGAAGTGTAGTCATGGTGTGCTTGCCGCTGTTTTTCGTACAAATGGACTAGCGACCTCTGGTGCTCTTAATGCTGGAGCCTATTGCAAGGCTTGTTTTAATTTAGTCACCGATTCTGTGTGTTACTCTGTCCAATTCCAGGTACATCCTGTTTTAATAAGCTCATTAGTGGAGAGCTCATCCTGGCAAATCCATCAATATGATCTCGGCAATATCCTACTGCTCCCAAAAACTGACGTAGTGCTCTTAGATCAGTTGGGATTGGCAGTTGTGCTATAGCCTTTTTCCTTTCTTCATTAATCAATCGCTGACCATAAGTCATGGTTACACCGAGATACTGCACCTCCCATCGGCAGATCTGTGCCTTTTTCAGGTTCACTTTAACTCCTGTTTGTTTTTAGCAGTAATAACAACTCACCTAATAATTCAATATGACAGGTCAAATCTCTCGTTTGTAGCAACATATCAACTACATATTGGATTAAACATTCGGGCGCTGTGATTGGTTTTAACCCCGTTTGTAACCGTTAGTGGAAATTTGAGGACGAGTTATGGAAACCTTGTAGTAACTGATTCCAGTTATTCTGCTGTCCTTTGAACGTAAAAGCGAATTTGTATTGAGACTCCATTGTGCGTGGTACTGACCAAAATCCATTGCTGACATCTAACATTGTAAACCATTCTGCCTCGGTTTACTGTTGCACCAATGCGAATGGACTAGAAGATCCCGTAGCTGCAGTTAACTGAGTTGCCTTATTCAGTTCGTGATAATCAATAATTAGTCTCCATGACCCGTCTGGTTTCTTAACGGGCCATATTGGAGTATTGTTTGTGGATGCTATTTCCCTTTAAACCCCTTGTTTTAATAGTCGTGTTATTACTGCTTCAAAATGTGTTACTGCGGTAGCAGGAAAACTATACTGTCTCTGCGGTTTTGGATCGGGTTCGATTATCGATACAGGGCCGGTGACGTATCAACAATTGTGTTTACGTGTTGCAAAAACACCAATGTGCTTTCACAATACTGCCCGTTATTCTTCCTGAGAAAGCATCTTTTCTGGATCAACCGTGTATTCCCCAATGGTACACACACGGTGTTGGTAATGACCCACCGGTATAATTTGTGTGCAATACCTTTTACTGACCAAATCAATTCAATGTACAGGATCATAAGATAATTTATTTTGAGGCACAAAATCGATACCAAATATACGCTCCACCGTTTTTCCCAATTGAATCACCAAGAGTTTATGTGATGTCTCCAATTTACCCATTTTTACTGATATTGGTGAGGCAACATATCGAACTTGACTATGCCCTGTTAATGCTATTGTGGTACATTTTTGTCACTGATCTTTGAAGATTTTCAACAGGGTAGTATTGATTACTGATTTTGGTCCTCCCCTATCCCATAAAAAACACTGTTTGGTGGCCTCCTACCGAACATGATTCGGTTGGTCTGCACAAATCATCTTTGCTTGCAACACACACTAACTGATTCCAGGCCTGACTACTTCATAACTATGAGTCCTGTCTATCAATTGGTCCTTCGAGGGCAAGACCCCAAATCTCGTCCTCTTCCCCTTCCGCGTGACTGATACGGATGAGGAGGACTTGATTGTCCCTCATTTTGCCACACGTGTGAATTCTGAACAGATATGACTAAAAGAGCCATTGTAATAGGTTTCTTCTTTTTCCAATCTTGCTCCCACGCATTACTGATTCGTCTCAAAATCTATGCTTCATTTTGAGTGGCCTCAGTTAGGTCAAAACCAACATTTGACATAAGAGAGGATTCATTACCGTGTGAGATTAAAGTTCGTCTCCACCTTCACGGATGAGGATAATTCGGATTGTTACATTCTAGATTTGGGCCACATAATGCATTATAACAAGTCCACAATCGTGCTGCGTAGGCAATGGGGTGCTCTGTGGCTCTCTCTTTAATGTTTCCTATCGGTTCTTGGGGATCCCCTCTATTTTCCCCATTGGCATTCTTAAGGCGATTATTAACTCAGCTAAAGAGCCCCCACCCACCTGTGCAACTGCGTTTAATGCTTCACGTAATGATTCGTCAGTACACTGTAGAATTAGCCGCTAACGCTCGGGATCGTGCAAGCCATGTATTAGAGCTTGTTGGCGGACTTGTTCAATTAATTCATCAACTTGCCCCCTGCTTATAATGGCTTGATAGTTTTCGCAATGTCTCGTAATCTCTCCACTCCTCTGCACCCCCCTGTCTCGCTGATCTCCTCTCCCCCCAACTCAGCACCCGCTGCCTTCGCTCCTCTGGGTCTGGCCTCGTCCATGTCCCCCGAGTTCTCCGCTCCACCCTCGGCGGCCGTGCCATTAGCCACTACGCCCCCGAGACTCTGGAACTCCCTTCCTCACTCGCTTCGCATCGCCCCCTCTCTTCCAAGTTTCAGGTCACAGTTGAAGACCTTTCTCTTCGACCGAGCTTTTGGTCACCTTTCTGCCCCTGCCTCTGGCTCGGTCCCGGGATCCGCTACTGTGAAGCGCTCTGAGACGCCGTTCGGCGTGGAGGGCGCTATATAAATGATGTTGTTGTTGTTGTTGTTGTAATGGAGTGAACGAATAGGGGGAAGCATTTTGGGTCAATGCCCCATTCCCGTCTGTACGCCGAGTGGTTATCAGCGCCATTCGAAATTCTGATTGTGAATCTGCTTCCTCATATGGGGGATTCTTCTTTCTCTTCATCTTCTCCCACTGTATCCCCATATGGGCAAACTATTCGACTCTTTACTCCTGATTGCTGTTTTAATTTCTGCATTTGTTTCTTACATCTATTATGATCCGTTTGGTCCTTTCTTTTGTCTCTACTGGCCGCTCGAGTTACCCTAACTGTAGCTTTTACGTCCTCAATTGTTCTTCGCAAGCTTTTTGTTTCTGCCTCGTATCTCCTTTGTTTTTCCAGTACTTCAATTATCTCCCTTTTCGCCTGATCTGTGTTACTTTTCTGCCTTTTTCATTTGTTGTTGTCCATTTTCGGAAACAAGTGCGCAATTTTCACTTGCATCTGGCTATCCTCTAACTGTTTTCTTAATTGTTGTAACTGTGCTTAGGTGTCTAATTCTCTATCGTACTTCTCTTTTAGTAGTTTCTTTAAATTCTTACTTTCTTGCGCGGCTCAAGTGATAGCCATGGCTATTCTCAGTGACTTTTGTTCTCTCTGGCTCATTTCCCGTTTAATTTTATCCCAGAAGTGGTTACTTTCTTCATATCCTGATATCCAATTTCTCCACTTTGGCCATTTTTTACATTCATATTATCTTAGAATACTATTATAACTGTTTCCTCATTCTTCCATTTCTAATAATTTACTATCTTTATAGATTGTACCTCTATTTCTCTCTCTCTCTCTCTTTTCTTTTAGTGCCGCTTTTATACTTTCACGTAAAAGAGTTTACACAATTTTTACCTTGACGTTTTTGATTCCCCATTAAAGAACATTTTCCTGTCGATTGTTGAAATGCACTACTCTGCCCAAACGCTTTGAACTGTTTCCACCAGTTCCACATATGGTGGTTTGATCAAACAAAATTTTACTGAATTGTATTTCGAGCCCAACCAGGGACGCCAAAATGTTGCACATAGAAAATATTTTTGCGGATACTGTCCTGCGAACGTATTTTATACAAACTTAAGCAAATAGTTATCGCGTAAATCATTTGATTAGAGAGAGATAGATAATAATGAATGTAAGAGATCATAGAATACCCACATGACTCTTAAGTGATAGGTTTAGGCTGCAGATAGTCTTTCTCTTCTTCTTGGTGATAAAGCTATTCTCCGCAAGTAATACTCCAGAGTGTCATCTAGAGTTTTGGGTGTTTGCCATGTAACTTTTACACAGTTTCACTTCTTTCTTCTTCTTGTCCTTATTAGGATTTAATATTCAGCCGTTTTGAGGTTTCAATCGTTAAACGATTAGTCGAGTTGCAGGTTCGATACGTTGTTGTTGGTTATCATAGAATCATAGAATTTTACGGCACAAAAGGAGGCCATTCGGCCCATCTAGTCTGTGCCGGCTCTTTGAAAAGAGCGATTCAATCCCATTGCCCTGCCCGCTCCCCATAGCCTAATAGACCCGTTCTCGAATCAGCCTCCACCACCTTTTCAGGCAATGCATTCCAGATTCGAACAACTCGCTGAGTGAAAAAAATTCTCCTCAGCTCCCCTCTACTGCGCCTTGAAACTATTTTAAATCTGGTTGTCCTTCTCCGAGCCGATCCTAATCACGTGTACGTGTATAAGTGGTTACATTTATGTTTACATTCAACAGATTACAATTTACAACATTTACTCCCTTTTTAACTAAATTTGCAATATATTGGTTCAATACTAATCTGTTTAAGCAAGCACAACTTGTAAGCAAATAATGGTTCTTGTATGGCCACTGTGTAAGCAGAGATCCTTGCATTACAACACTGCCAATGGCTATGCGGGTGGTTCGGGAGATGTGGAGCAGGCCGGAGCCTGGTGAGCGGATGGAGCCGGCAGATTGGTTGGGATAGGATGTCACAGATGTACGGTGCACGACGTTGTGGAGTGCTTTATAGGTGAGGACTCGGTTATTGAATTGGATCCTCTGGATGATGGCAAGTTTGGTGATGTTGGGTAACGGAGATTGGAACGTTGAAGGACATGGGATCACAGTTTTGTAGCATCTGCAGTCTGTGCAAGGAGGAATTGTGAAGGGAGACCAGCAGCGTATTTGCATAATCTAACCGGGATGTAACGAAGGCAGGGATAAGGGTTTCACCGGCTTTGGTGTCAGGTAGTAGTGGAGTCGGGCAATGCTGCCGAGGTGGGGAAAGGCAGTGCAAGGCATTGCTTGGATTTGGGGGAGAAAAGAAAGATGGAATTAAGTGTGCAACCATGGAGGTTGATGCAGGCAGCGACTGATACAAGAACAGAATGCTGACAAAGCTAACACCAGAACAGCCAGACATTTCAATAGGACATGAAGAATCACTCATGGAGACAGATTTTGTATTGAATAGTCTTACAGGCGAAAGCCAAAGCCCTAATACCAAACAATTGGAAAGTTGCTCGATCGGACTCTGATACATATTGGAAGAGTTTAGCAGCATTGGCTTTATCAACAGCAGCACAGAGCAGGATGGAAAGATGTTACGTTAACCCTATAGAAACGGCTGGTTCGGGTTCAAGTGGACTGCTGTGTCCAACTCTGGGCACTACATTTTATATATGAGCCTTGCTTACGTGAAAGGCGACATACCAGTGTAATTTTGTTGTTGTTGGAGGAGTTTGAGGAGACAGATAACAGCGAAAGCAAAATGCAGTTATTTAGAGACACTATGGTGGCAGGAATTGTTATTATTAGAGTGCAGATGATTCAGAGGGAGATATAGGATTATAAGCACATCATAATTGTCTGATAAAAGAAATACAATTCTATCCAGTTCGCTGTCCAGCATACTTGCAACGGGTGGGTATTGGCCCGGCAAATAATGTGTTAAGCCGCGATATTCAACCACATATATACATTTAATTGAATCTATTCTATATTATTTCAAGGTGAGTGTTCTAGTAGGGAGCGACAGAACTCCACAATTTTATATGATATAATATTGGCCAGTGAGTTTAGTATAATTTATGCCTCCCAAACAAGAACATTCAATTTCCAAGTCACTAACCGTAACTTACCAACTTACTTTCTAAACTACAGTATATTAAATGAAGCACGATTCCATTTCAGGTATCGATTGTGAGGATTCATTTAGATTTTTGGTTCTTCAGTAACCGAAGGACTGGGACAAATGTCGTGAAAGCTTAGAACAATTTATTAATTCATATGTGCAATAGATATAAGTAACTAACAGATTGCATTACAGTTGTGCATATAATAATACAATAACATTAATCCTTGAATTTGATATAGCGCTTTCCATTTTATCAACGTCCCAATGCGCTTCACAGAAGATGCTATAAAGTGAATTGACTGTATCTATTTGTGGGCGAATCGCGGCAGCCGATTGCGCACATCAGTATCCCACACACAGTCGTGGTTTGAAATGACCAATTTTATTATTGTGATTTTTTGGTGGGGATTATGATTAGGTGTGTGGAGTAAAGAAACTTGCCCAAGATTTCGCCCTCACCTGCCTGGATTCGACACAGGTCTCCCCAACTTGGTCTCCCCAGCTTGCAAGACAAGTGCTCCAACCACTGAGCCACATGAGCTTTCTTATCTACCTACAATTCAAAATGATTTAAGTGATATATGCAAATGCTGCAGAAGAGATAGAAAATATTCAATTGAATGTCCATCTAAATATGTGCTTTTTGAGATCCATAAATAATTTCAAATTGTTGTTGTACGTTTCTCAATTTGATCATCCCAAATCATCCAGATACTATCGTATGTAAAATTCTATTATCGCAAATCCAAGTCAATTATTTGTTCTAACCGATTCTATTTACCCCCCTCAATTAATACAGATGAATATCTTTCAAAATCAATGTCGTTCATAAATGTGCACAGGTACTTGTCATATATTGTTCATTTTAAGTGTTTCAGTGTGGGTTAAAATGCACTACAACTATTTCCAGCAACAAACCACAATTCGCTTGAAGATGGGTAAAAACTGGTAACTTATGTATTCATCTTCTTCTTATATGTACAATAAATAAAAAAAACAGTTTGCTCTGACGTCTGTAGTTTTATTGAAAATCAAAGTTCCGATTTCAGTGAAAGATATCTAAATGCACAAAATTTATTTTCAAACTAGAACAGGCATTTTCAAACAGCTCTTTATTCCATCAAAAGGTGATTATTTCAAAGATTCCGGATCATTTCTAACATAGCACAGATCTGTGCGTGTGTGTAATGTTGCGTAGATCAAAGAGAGCAACAATGCTACACATGGTTATGTTGGTGGCTCAGTAAGCGAGAGATGGGGTAAATGAAGATGGATTTCAGGCTCTGCCTGAATTTGGTCTGGGTCACACCATAGATGACAGTGTTGGAGCAGGAGCTGAGGTACTGCAACATGTATCCCACATGCTCAGCGATGGTGAAAGGGCTGCTGTAGTCAGACAGTAGGAGCTTGGCCTCTGTCATCAGTGCAAACATAAACGTGACCAAGTAGGTGAGCCACAGCAAAACAAAGGTCCCGGAGATGGTAAAGAGCAGGATAATGGATTTCTGACGACTCTCCATCTCCTCGTCCCTCCCCTTCACTGATTCCCGCAGACGTTGGCGCACAGCGCTGGCCACTAGAACCTGCCTGATGGTCAGAGTGTTGAAGAGGAGGATAACGATGAAGGGAAGAATTGGATTTACAATCATGTGAATCGAGTAAAATGCCCTCCATCCAAAAGCTGTATATAAGCTGGGCATCACTCTGCAAAACCAGGGTTGCCCATTGATCATTATGAGCGGTTGGTATACAAAATAAATGGGGATATTGTTGGCGCTTAAAAATGCACAGATTGTCCAGATCACCAGGCCCGCTGTCCTCTCGGTACTGTATTTGGGTTTGAGCTTTGGGCGGCAGATGGCAATGAAACGGTCGAAGGTGAAGGCCATGGTCAGCCAGACGGAGATATCAATGAGGAAGAATCGCAGCATAAGGTGGACTCGGCACACGGGGGTCCGGAACAAAGGCAAGTGCGGCAGGTGGAGCTGAAATATCTCCTTCAGGATCACAACAATGAATATGACCAGCAGATCAGCAACAGCCATTGCAACCAGGTAACGGTTGACGCATTTGGAGAGTCCACACTTTCCCTGGGATAGGACCACAATGGTCACCGCAATCGCTGCAGGAAGGTCACAAACACAATCATAGATTTCACTGTCCCTTATTGATTGTGCCTGATAGCAAACTTTAATAAGTTTCCATGCATTCGCTTCATGCATATCACTTCTACCACACATTTCAAAGATGAATTTCATAGAATGTTCAGAGAACGTTAGACACACGTTCATAGCACAGAATAATAATATAATTATAGTTGTATTGATTTAGCGCTGTCCGTATCTTATCGACGTCTCAAAGCGAATCGCAGTGTACAACAACGTCCCAAGGTAGGATCAGAGCAGGGGAGAGTTCTCGAGCTAGGTGAATGAAAAAGAGGGAGGAGTGGGGGGAAAAGTAGTAGGGTCCAGAGCAAGCGGCGATGCTTCGTGGTAGGGGGAAGCAGAGCAGATAATTTGACCGTATAATTGTGGGTGAAACAAGGCAGAAAAGTTCGCAAAGCAGTGTCGCACAAACCGTCGTAGAAGTGGGACCGGGGGAGAAAGGGAGAGGGAGAAGACCATTGATTCCATTTTAGATGTGCAAAGTATTCTGTATAATGACATGTCAATATATATTTTGGATTTTGAAGCAGTAATTGCGCATATCAATATTCCACAAACTGCCATGTATCCAGTTAAAGTTAATTTTTTAGAAGGATTGTTATCTCTGGAAATAATGGAAGAAATTGTCGAACTTTCGAGCTACGATGATTTTGGTGTCAATTGATATCGCTAACCCATTCCTCTACACGCAAATCAAACCAGATAATTTCACTTACGAAAACAGAAGCTACTGGGAAAACTCAGCAGGTCAGGTAGCATCAATTGAGTCAACGTGTCGGTACACGTTTCAGGTCAGTTCCGACAAATGGTCGTGGACCCAAAACGTTGACTCACTTTCCTTGCTCCATGGATGCTGCCTGACCTGCTGAGTTTCACCAGCAACTTCTGTTTTTGTTTCGTATTTCCAGCATTGGGACTATTTTGTGTTTTGCTTTGCAGGTAACTTCACTTCCAAGTGAGCTTTTTAACCATCTGTACTCTCCGTCCTTCACACCATTCCGCCCTGGCATTGCCCGAGAAACGCCTTGGCTACAATTCCCTCTGCTTTCACTTTGGAGTGTCTCGTCGAGCCTCTCCCCGTCTCAATGCGTGTGGGATGACCATTTCGCACTGATAGCTCCTCTCTGAGCCGCAGCTTGAGAATTCGGCTGCAGCACCTGACGAATACTGTTCTTACCGCCACATAATTTTTGAGTGAACTTACCCACAACTTTCTTGCATTCGGTCATACTTGACAAACTAGCCCCTGTCAATTCCGGAACCACGACTTACAGAGACATGCAACACTGGAAGTGTAGCCAACTCCACTCCATCAAAATTGAAATGCTATCCGAATACTGTCCCATTTCAAACCTTCGTTTTCGTTCCAATTTCGTGGACTGTGTTGTCGCTTCCCAGCTTTGCCTTTCCTCTCCCAAAGTCATCCCGCAAACACTTCAAATTTGTGTTTTGTATTGTTAACTAAATAGAGTCAACCACAGTCAAGGTAAAAAATAAAGACAATCTATTCGAATAATTTTTTTATATTCAATGGCAAACTCGGAAGCCAATTGACATGTAAGTAACACATAAAAAATTGTAAATTGAGTGAACAAATATTTTCAGTTTTGTTATTATTCAAGGAAAGACTATACCCAGAAAAGCAATCAACCAATCGACTAATAACGGAGTCCTACAGATATTGCAAAGCGAGGTGTGAGCAGTGAGGAACATGTCTCAACGTTTTGCCTTGACTGGGAATCGGGACCAGGACCTCCACTTGCGAGGAATGATCTTACCACGAACCTGAAAGACTCACAACCTAGTCCTGCATGACGTTTCCAATATGTAATGTCAGATTACATCCATTGTCCTGATCGTAACATCCAGCGCAGTTACAGAGTGTGTGGTCTTATCAATTATGAATTACTGTTGAATCTGTCAGAGCATCTTCTCAGCAATCAACTGTCAAATTGCTGCTTTTGGATTTTTTGCCATTCACTGGGGCAAATTTTTGGAATTTGGAATTTTGGAATATAGAGATACGGTTCTTGAAACAAGGAGACCAGAATTAGATATTTTGTTTTGTGGTATAAATCTACTTGGTAATGATCCTTTTCTGCCGTCATTCACGTCATTGACTTCACTTGAAACCTGTCATCTTAACACTGGTGATTAGATCAATTTGGAAAAAGAAACATCATTTTCGGGTGAAAACTTGCAGGTTTGCAGGTGGCACACACAGCTGCATACAACTGAACACCCATCAACAACCTACCAGGAAAGCCAATTATTCCCAGCATAGGGTAAAACACTTTTTCTATTTCTATTATTCCCATCGTTGTCAATGGTGTAGTGTATTTGGCTTACACTGTTCTGCTGTTGAAGAATGTGAACATGTCCCATCCATTCGGAGCTTCCCCTTTTTATTACTAGGAGTCAGCTCTGCAGGGACTGTCATTGCGCAAGTTATAAATTATCTGCATAAACAACTGCAACAAAGTGGCTCACGCAAACCTGAAAAAAATGTAGTTTTGTGTGAAGAAAGAATTGCACAATAATTAAAATAATAAACGGTTGTTAGAGGGCAACCATCTCTCTCTAGATAACACTATATTATAAAGAAGAGAGATGAATGGAGAGACCATTGTTTGATTTAGCTGCATAACACATGTAAAGTGGAATCGAGCTGTACTGGCACAGCTGAAGTATGCTGTGAATCGATTGATAGAAGGTTTTGATCTTGACTGTGAATTCTTGAATTCCATAGTTTTTAAATAGACGTGAAATTTCAATCAATTAAGGAGAGAAAACAGAAAGTGTTATATGTGCGTAATAACCTCCTAACTCGAATTGGTCTCCCAATTCCAAACTATTCATCGGATAATGCTGTGCAGAAATAGCAGCCACATTGCACCCTCTCAAGCATAAGGTAAAGTGAGTGACTTTACAGTGAAGTCTGCGAAGTGCTTTGGTGAATGTAACCATAATGGGGGCCCTCTATTTAGTCTCCAACAAGCGCATCCATATCTTGGGCGATGACAATACCACCAGCCTCCATGGATAATGATATGGAGCCAATATAGAGCTCAGTGAGAGGCTTGAACTCAGATGTACTTCATATCCTTCATTCACGCCCAGACATTTCACTAGCTCTGCACCATTACTTGGCTCAGCCACTGACTTGAACGACAGGCTGAAAATATTCATGTAAAACAAAAACAATAAAAATACAATGATCGATAATGTGCAGCCTCCACCGCTTATAGGCCTCCCCCATTCTTCTCCCTTCACAAGCCCTCCCTTTAGGAGAAGACATCAGCTGCAAAATACTGGATGATAGGTGGCAGATCATCCAGTATTTTGCAGCTGATGTCTTCTCCTACACAAGTCTCCACAACCCTATCAATATCTTAGCCTCGCCAGATTCCACTGGCTGCCCATCATAAAACAACAACAACCGCAACCACAAAACACGAAAGGTACAGCACCTTTTATAACGGTCGGATTTCCCAAGGCGTTGAACTGCCAGTGCTCGGGGAAGAGAGGCTGAAATACCGGCTGCCGATAATAGGATGTGTCGGGCAGGAGACATGAATCAGTCCAGTGCCTGCTAAATGGAGGGATGTACAGATTGTTAAGCGGTGAGAAGGTCAGAGAGGTAGGAGGGGACAAGTTTATGGAGAACCTTGAAAGTGAGGACAGGGATCTTGGATTTGATGGGGAGCCAGTGAATCTGGGTGAGGGTTAGTTTGATGGAGTAGCAGAAAATTGAGCGGGAGAGGACATTAGCGCTGGAGTTTTTGATGATCAGCAGCTTGTGGAGTTTAGAGATGGGAAGGCCGATAAGGAAAGAGTTGTCGTGGTTGTTTCCAGATGAGGTAACTGAAAGCGTATGCATTTCAGCCACCTGAGAGTTGAGGCAGAGATGGAGATGGACGATATTCCGGATGTAATGGAAGATGGTGCTGCTCATGCCGTGGATATGAGGGAGAAAGAACATCTCACATTCAAACAAAACACCCATTTTCCTGAAATGGTTGTTTCGGTGGAGTGACCATCCGTGAATGCTGACAATGCTGATGCATACCGGGTAGAGGCGCTAACACGTGACAATCAATTGGGCCACTGTTTGGCTGAGAACGAGCTGTATAAATTTGCCTCTTTTCCAGGCCTCAATGTCATTGAGGCTGAAGAATATGGCAAGAGATGGTGCAGAGACTGGAAGACAATCCATTGACAGAAGAAAGGTGGAGACGATATGAGAAGTAGCACCTGAAACAGTCTTGGACAGAAATTGCAGGTTGACGTCAGCGGAGATACAGTGGAGGAGGATTGAGTGTTCCATAGTGTCAATGGAAGATAATATATTTCAAGATCCTGGTCCTCACTTTCGAAGCTCTTTAAAACAACAACAACAACAACGTAATTATATTAATGGAGCCGTTGAATTTCCTTCAATTTCCAGCAACTTAATTTAACCAAGAAGGTGGCCCACTTGATCAGCTCGCGTCAGCGCCTCCGCACCACATGCGCTCTCAACAACAGCATTCCATGCTGCTCTTTCCACCTCTCGAAGCCAGTCAGGAATCTGGGCGTCTTGCTTGATCCCAAACTGTCCTTCCTCCCTTATATCCGCGCCATGACCGATACAGCTTTTCACCACGTCCGTAACATTGCCAGATTCCATCACTGCCTCACCCCCCATTGCTGCTGAAACACTCATAGACACCTTTGTTACATCAAGGCTCGACTAGGGGAACTTTCAACACTTCGGCCTCCTTAGCTCCTCCCTTCACAGGCTGCAGATCATTCAGAATTCTACAACTCGTGTCCTCTCCCGCACTGGGATCCGCAACCACATCCCACAGAGTATCCCACCCTCGCCCATCTCCACTGGTTCCCCATCCCACAGAGTATCCCACCCTCGCCCATCTCCACTGGCTCCCCATCCCACAGAGTATCGAATTCAAGATCCTTGTCCTCACCTTCAAGTCCATTCACGGCCTTCCCGCGACGATCTCTCCGACCTGTTGTCTCCCTATCAGCTTGTCTTTCCCCTCCGCCCTAGCCACCATACGATCGGTAGCCGTGATTTCAGCCTGTCTGCTCACACAATATCAAACTCCATCCCGCAACCCCTTCGACTCTCTTTCCTCCTTCAAGGCTGTTCTCAAGAACCTCCTATTCGACCGTGCGATCTCCTGCCCTCCTAACACTGCCACATCCCCTACTCTCATTCCCCTTCCCCCGACCATTCCCCACTTCCTCGGTTTTCGACCTGATTGTTAAGCGCCTCGAGACGTCCGCCCATTGCGAAATACGTTCAAAAATGTAATACATTTACGTAACACATACCATGGTGTTCCATGCCCTTCTTCCCGCTCCATATTTCTGTCACCCCATAAAACCCGACCAACGCGTCCATTGCATTCACTCAGCTGGCTACTTCCTGCTTGATGAACTTCACTTTGCCTACCTCAACATTGCCTTTCGAGCCTTCAGCTTCTATCCCGCAGAATCTTCTGCTCGACTGCTCCCTTATCGCCATCAAACACATCTATTTTGTGTCCATGCTTTTGGTCGACACTTTTCATCCCTGCCATCGTCAATCCTCTCTAATCTTGGCACTTGCAGCATTGGTCGGAAAACTGATTGTCTATCGCATTGGCACGTCCACTTAACTTGAAATGTGCTGTCACAAGTTGTCTTACAGTGTTGTTGTTGTTCTGCTCACTACAATGTAAAATGGATATTACGGAGATTGAAAGGATACAGAGGATAACAACCACATTGATTGAGGGGATAGAATCCCTGAATTCAGGTTTTGTTTAATTGACCAAAGTTTGCATGAAAGAATATTCATGGAAACTGATAGATCTGTATCATTTGTTAAAGCTGGATAGATAATCAAAGATAAAAGCCAAGAATAGTGGACGAATGTTACAACAAAGTTTTCCTCAAATTCTTTGTTGATGAAACACTTGGTTGTATACAATCAGAATTATAACCTACAGAAGGAGGCTTTTGGGTGCATGCTTGAATGCTCGGTCCAAACGAATACCACTCCGCCATGAGCTCACCAAACGCCTGCATGTTTTCCCTCCCCATATAACTATCTACATCTCTCTTGAAAGTTGCTATCAAATCGGCTCCAATCAGCCATGCAGGAAATACATTCCAAATACGACTGAATCGCTGTGTGAAGTAAAACTTCTCTGCTTATTGTGACAACCTTGCACAGGCTGTCAAAAGAGTGACAGCCTGTGCCACTTGTTTACCCATTTATCCACCGGTATTTACACGCAAAATCCGTACATAATATTGCAAACCTCTATTAAGCCTTGTCTTATCCTTCTTTGCTACAATACCTGGGAAATCTCCTGTGCACATACTCAAAGGCGTTGACACACAGAATGCTATCCCATCCAACCACTTCGCCGTGTACAAACTCCAATTACTTGACATTGTCTTTGAAATCGTTATTGCTTCACAGTTTCACTTTTTCCTCTTCTACCATTCCTTTCATGATCTGTGCAATTGGTTTATGGTGTTCCTCACAGCATTGAAGCTACATTGGTCAACATGACAAACGATATCCTGTTCATCAACAGGACTCCTCTTTCTCCTGTTCCACGTTGAACGCTCCTCTCGCCCTACCACGTGTCACTGATTCCGCTTCCACCGCCTTTCTTCATGAATGTCTCTTCCATGCATCACTATGGTTATTATAGTGTTCGTTTGGGTTCTGTCTTCAGACCGCTCAGATGTCCTCTCCGACTCTCAATTAGACTACACGGTATCTTATGTGCTGTCAGATAATCTGAAGGCATCATTTTCTGGATAAAAGACAAATTCCTGCAGCTGAATGTCAGCAAGGTTGACGACATTGATCCACCTGATTGGATGTGTCGAACTATTCCACACCACAGGCATTGGGAGCATCTGCGTCCAGAGATGCACATTCCAACTCACCAAGTGAATCAGGAATCTAGGAATCTTGTTCAACCGTCAACTGTGCTTTATCCCAATATCCACGACACACTCTGTCTTCCCGCACCTCCATAAGATTGCTAACTGCAACGCGCAGGTTGCCATAACCCTGCTATATGTATGTATATATCAAGTCCAGTCGCGACTGCAAGTCCCTGCCTTTTGATAGTTCCAAATATTCCCTCCACAAGCTGGAGATCATATAGAACTGCAGCTAGTATCCTATCATATATCAGACTGCCTTTCTTGCTTCCACTAATTTTCTTCTCAGACTTTACAACTTTGTCCAGCAACTTCTGATAACAAAAGTAATCCTTGCACTTCATGCAGTTCTTTTCGTGTCTTCTAGATGTCTCATAGCACTTCAAAGAATATATTGTGAAATTAATTTGGGCTAATCACGGTAATCAATTGTTCACAACAGTGTCCCACAAACAGATTAAAATGAACAATTTTGTTAGTGTGTTATTTTTAGATGGGTAGTCAACTGTGAAATTGCGCAAGGTTGTGCTCCTTATAACCAAGTAAAATTCATTGCTAGTCAGTGAAATAATGTATTCTAATAAAGAAATAAGAAGCGTCTGAAGGTAGCTTTCAGAAATTTTGGCACAATTAAATAACCAACATGGTAGTGTGTTTTATAACTTTTGTCTTTGATTCATTGTCTTTATTTAGTCTTCGTATAAAAAGGAATAAAATAGTCTTCTTTGAATTGGATATTGCACCGTTCGCCTGTTCTAGACGTCTCAAATTACTCCCATTTCATACTCTAAACTAAAACTTTTGTGCATGAATTGTGGCAGCCACCAGTGTCTCCCAAACTGTCTTCAAATGCACTTTATTGTTGAGTTTTTTTGTTGATGAATTACTATCAGGCGTGTAGAGTAAGAAAACGTTCCAACGTTTTGCGCTGTTGGAAATATAATGAACATTTCGCTTATGAGTTTAATGCTCTAACCAATGAGTTACAGCACTTCAACCACTGAGCTCCAGGACTCCCAACATCTGAGACACAGAATTCCAACCAATGAGCTATAGTGGATTACAAAGTAAATTTCGGTAGAGAAAATGTCTTGAGAAATAATATGCAATAAAAATGAGTAATGGCAATTAACCAGACAATAAGCAGATACAAATTGGAAAATCAAATTAGTCAACAAAAGTGAACTCTAAATTGATATGCTGTGCATGGTGTGTTCCTGAAGTCCGTATGATGTATTTAACAAACGATCGAATGAATATATGTGGGGGAGGCCAAGAGTTACAAAATGAAGTTGTAGCCACTCTGCATATTATTGGTTGATTCAGGGCCTTCCTTAAATATTCTTTGAAAATAACCATCCGCACTGTCATAATACTATTCATTTAATGGTATTCACCGTGAGAGATAAAAGATATAGAGAGGAAGAAAGAGATGAAATCTGGCAATATAGGCCAGATAGTCTAACATCAGTGGTATGGAAATATATACCTCCACCTCAACCAGAACGTCTCTGTCCTAGACTGTTTCATGTCCTTCCACTGACACCGTCTCTACTTTGCCTCTGTCATTGGTTTCTATTCCAACCTTTGCACAGCTTCCTGCCGTAATCGTCAGTATCGTGGATACAGAGAAAACTTTCCACAGCTCAATGTGAGCCAAGCCGCTGCCCTCCCATAGTTACTAGCATCATCAGTATCCTTCACCTAACCAAGCCTGTAAGCAACCTGGCCTCCTCCTCGTCAGCGGACCCACCCGCCCCACATTTGGCGGACGAGACTTTAGACATTCTGCCCTCAACCTCTGGAAGTCCATCCCAAAGTCCCTCCAACTCGCCCCCTCCCTGGTTATACCATATCCATAGTATGAACAGCACCATCTCACACCACCTCCGGAATATCGGCCTTCTCTTTTCAAAGAGCCGGCACAGACTAGATGGGCCGAATGGCCTCCTTTTGTGCCGTAAAATTCTATGATTCTATGATTCTATGATTCTCCATCACAGCCTCACCTCTCAGTTTCCTGAAATGCATACACACACGCTTGTCACTTCTCGGCTCAACTATATCAACTCCCTTTTTGTCAGTCTTATCAACTCTACCCTCTACAAGCCGCAGATCAACCGAAACTCTGCAGCTCATGTCCTCTCCCGCACCAGACTCCTTGTCCCGAAAACCTAAACCCTGCACTGGATTACGACCAACTTTAAGATCCTTGTCCTCACTTTCAAACCATCCGTGGATTTGCCCCCTCCAATCTCTCTGACCTACTCACCACTTAACAATCTGTATACTCTCTCTAATTACCAGGTTCCGGCCTGCTCTATTTCTCCTGCCCAACATATCCTATCTTCGGCAGCCAGGGTTTCTGTCTCTCTGCACAAGTAGAATTCCAACCCACAATGCCTTCACTTTGCTCACACTCTTTCCTATTTCAAGGTCTGTCTCAAGAATCCCCTCTAGTAGTTCCAGCATGCCTTTCAGATAGTGGTTGAGCCAATGCATGTTGCAGATTTGGTGAAATGTAGAGTGGGCCTTGGAATCAATACAGGATATGGAGGACATCTGTAGTCAAGCATGTCACTGAGCTTCTGTATTGGCTCCGTATCACTATTCATGGAGGAGGAAGATATTGTCACTGCGCTCGGTATGGAGGCGCTTGTGGGAGCCATACCAGAGGGTCTCCTTCAAAATGATACTGACGAAAACACGTCACAGACTTCACTGTAAAGTCGATTGACTAGATATATTTTAGTGCAAATTGTGGACAGCAGTGTTCCATGCATATTCAGAATTCGGAAAACCAGTCCTACGTTGTTACACACAGACAACTTTTTTTGTTATCTATCTTCAATGGATTGTACTCGATGTGTTTTTATTTAAAGTGATGTAAGAATGCACAGTCAAGACGAAAATCTTTTATCAAACGATTCACTGCATAGTTTCGCTGTGTAGATACTGGCTAGACCAGCATTCAGTTGCACATTTCCAGCTAAATAAAACTATGGTCTCTCGATTCATCCATCCTGTTTATAATATTATATTGTCCAGAGAGAGATGGTTTGCCTCTAAGAAACAATTTATTATGTTTATTTATTCTATAATTATTTTTACTCTTCGCAACAAAACTGCATTTCGTTCAGAATGACGTAATCCTCTTTGTCTCAGTTGTTTGTTCGGATAATGTTTTACTTGCGCAATGACAGTCCCTGCGGAGCTGACTCCCAGATATAAAAAGGGGAAGCTCTGAATGGTTGGGCGTCAGTTCACATGCTTCAGCAGCTGAGCAGTGTCAGCAGAATCAGTACAGCTTTGACAATGATGGGAATCATTGAAGTAGAAAAGGTGTTTTACCCTACGCTGGGAATCATTGGCTTTCCTGGTACGTTGTTGAAGAGGTTCAGTTGTGCACAGCTGTGTATGCCATTACTCCACACTAGCAAGTGTGCAACCGACAAACGTGCTTCTTGTTTATAGGTAGTAAACTTCTATATTCACCAATGTGAATAGTACAAGTTTCAAGTGAAGGAAAGAAAATTAAATACAGCACAAAGGGAACTTCACAATTAGAATTATACGGTAAAATGGAATATCAAATTCTGGTATCCTTCTCTCAGGAACTATATCTCTATGTTTGACAAGTTACTGTGGAAGGCAAATGGTCAAATACAAACTGAAATCCGGCAGCTGAGATCTGAGTAGATGCTCTAAGAAATGCAACAGTAATTCGTAATTAATAAGAACACACATTCTGTAACTGTCCTGGATAGTAAACTCATGGGAACGGAGTTAATCTGATGTACCTCTTTGAATTGCTTTTTAAACAGACACAGGAGTGTTTGCAGTGACGAATGCAGGAACAGATTGTGAAGTCCTATATCTCTGTGGTTAGAGTAATTCTCGCAAGTGGAGGAATTTGGTCGATTCCCAGTTATGGCAAAATATTGAGAATTTGTCCTCAATCCTCACACCTCTCTTTCCAACATCGATTGGTACGAATTCGGTTGTTATTCGATGGGTGGATCGCTTTTCTGGATTCAGCCTTTCCAAAGTACCAAAATACAAATCATTTGTTCGCTCAGTCTGTAAATATTCATGCGTCACTTTTGTGTCAATTGGCTTCCACGTGTGCCAAGAAAGTATATACAGTCAATTCGTTTTGCAATATATTAGGTAAAGCACTTTGATATATTTTGATGGATGCCAGGATTCCTATTATTGTTGACTGTTACTCAATCTCCTCATTATCAGTTTTAATGATCCAGGGGGAATTAGTTAATTGACGATTAATGAATTAAAATTTGAATATCTTGAATATCTAGAGGATAATCCATTTATTTGAATGTATATACAATAATGATAATCTTAGAGAGAGAGAGCGAGAGGGGGGGGGGGGGGGGGGCGCGGTTGGGGGGGGGGGGGGGGAAGCGAGAGAGAGAGAGAAAGAAAGAACGAAACAAAGAAAGAAAGAAAGAAAGAAAGAAAGAAAGAAAGAAAGAAAGAAAGAAAGAAAGAAAGAAAGAAAGAAAGAAAGAAAGAAAGAAAGAAAGAAAGAAAGAAAGAAAGAAAGAAAGAAAGAAAGAAAGAAAGAAAGAAAGAAAGAAAGAAAGAAAGAAAGAAAGAAAGAAAGAAAGAAAGAAAGAAAGAAAGAAAGAAAGAAAGAAAGAAAGAAAGAAAGAAAGAAAGAAAGAAAGAAAGAAAGAAAGAAAGAAAGAAAGAAAGAAAGAAAGAAAGAGACAGAGAGAGAGAGAGAAACTGGCCGGAAGCTGTGAATGAAGAAGAACAGAAAGCAGCCATGGAAAGCAGCCGAGAGGTTGAGAAGGATGTTATAATCAATACAAATCCCAAATTTTAAAGGGTTGTTGAATGAAGCTGGAATGGGAAATCCAAATTTGCGAAGCGACATCAGAGTGCACGACTTTGGAAAGAAAAGGAGGGTTTGCAATCGGATAGTATATAGAGAGAACCTGAGATTTGATGAGGTGGAGTTGGCTACTGTAGTGCGGAGATGTCGGCGAAGAAAATGGATGAAATTGGTGAAGTGGGTACCCTGGTGGCTGCTGATGGAAATCCAGCAGCGTTTGCAACAATCAATTCAGTGTAGGATTCCAAGGGAACATAGGGCTGCTGTGAGAAAATGATGGAGAATGGAAGCGGAAATTGGTAGGAGACATGGAGTTTGAGCAATAAAGTATACAGTGAAGGAATGGGTAAATATTGCGAGGGGTTGTGTCACGTACTGCAGCAAAATGCTCAATATGAGACTCGGAGACGACCAATCACTGAGGCATCGTCAGCCTACACGCATTGCGACAGGGGAAGGCTCGATGAGACATTCCAAAGTGTAGGCAGAGGGCATTGTAGTCATGGCATTTCTAGAGCAAAGCCGCAGAGGAAGCGAGTGAGTGACAGATAGTAAAGATGGTTACAAAGCTCAATTGGAAGCAAAATGATCTGGTTTTGTTTGCACGCAGGGCTTAGCGGTGTTTCCTTGCACCACATGCTGTATATACATTGGAATAAATTGGAGCGTGAAGTTTAGTGATTTGGTTGTTTTTTTCCACAGATAATAATCTTTCTCAATATGAATTCATAACTGGATGTTGTAGTTATTGGGACATTGACTTGTGCACCTACAATTTCTACAACCACAATATATTCTGGCATTTAATTGATAGAATACCTGGCACAGTTACAAAGGGCTGAATGACTTTCTGTGCTGTAATCTTCTATGTAACATTCTCAGACTATGTGAAATGTATATGTTAGAATTGTATGATCCAAGTGCTATACACAAAGTAAACGCTTAGAGTATTACAATGATTTACTGCCAAGCACAATAAAGGATAAGATAGTGAAATCTAATATTGTGTTTTGTGACTTTGCTGCAGCGATTGCGGTGACCATTGTTGTCCTGTCTGAGGGAAAGTGTGGACTCACCAAATGTGTCACCCGCTACCTGGTCGCAATGGCTGTTGCTGATCTGCTGGTCATAATCATTGGTGTGATCCTGAGGAAGACATTTCAGCTCCACCTGCCACACTTGCCTTTGTTCCAGACCCCCGTGTGCCGAGTGCAACGTGTGCTGCGCTTCTTCGTCCTTGACACCTCTGTCTGGCTGACCATGGCCTTCACCTTCGACCGCTTCATTGCCATCTGCTGCCCAAAGCTCAAACCCAAATACTGCACCGAGAGGGCAGCGGGCCTGGTGATATGGACAATCTGTGCATTTTTAAGCGCAGCAAATATCCCCATTTATTTTATCCTCCAACCGCTGATGATGATCAATGGGCGGCCCTGGTTTTGCACATTGATGCCCAGCTTTTACACTGCTATTGGCTGGAGGTCATTTTACTTTATTCACATGATTGTAAATCCAATGCTTCCCTTCATCGTCATCCTCCTCTTCAACTCTCTGACCATCAGGCAGATTTTAGTGGCCAGCGCTGTGCGCCTGCGTCTGAGGGGAGCAGTGAAGGGGGGGGACGAGGAGATGGAGAGTCGGAAGAAATCCATTATCCTGCTCTTTACCATCTCGGGGACATTTGTGTTGCTGTGGCTCACCTACTTGGTCACCTTCATGTGTGCACTGTTGACAGAGGCCAAACTCCTACAGTCTGACTACAGCAGCCATTTCACCATCGCTGAGCATGTGGGTTACACGCTGCAGTTCCTCAGCTCCTGCTCCAACACCGTCATCTATGGTGTGACCCAGACCCAATTCAGGCAGCGCCTGAAATCCATCTTCATTTACCCCATCACTCGCTTACTGAGCCACCAACATAACCATGTGTAGCTTTGTTGCTCTCTTGGTTCTTCACAACATTACACTCACGCACAGACCTGTGCTATCTTATTTAATGATCCGGCATCTTTGAAATAATCAATTTTAGATGGAATAAAGAGCTGTTTGAAAATGCCTGTTATTGTTTGAAAATAGATTTTGTGCAGTTAGGTATCTTTCACTGAAATCGGAACTTTCATTTTCAATAAATCTAAAGCAATCTGAGATTTTATTAACTGTGCACATGACAAGAAGAAGAATCCATAAGTTACCAGTTTTTACCTGTCTTCTAGCGATTTGTGACTTGCAGCTGGAAAGAGCTATAGCGCATTTTATCCCACAAACTAAACAAATTGAAATAAACAATAGGTGATCTATACCTGTGTGAATTTATAAACGAGATTGATTTAGAAAGAGAGTCAACTGTATTAATTGAGTGGGATAAATAGAATTGGATAGAATAAGTAATTGATTTGGATTCGCGATAATAGAATTGGACATGCAATAGTATCTGGATAATTTGTGATTATTGTACAAAAATAAATGAAAATTTGTTATGGATCTCAAAACGGACATATTAAAACGAACATTCATTTGGATATTTCTCTCTTATCTCTTCTGCAGCATTTGCTTATATCACTTAAACCATTAAGAACGGTAGGTAGATAAGTAAGCATCACTGTAATGCAATCTGTTAGTTACTTATGTCTATTGCACGTATGAATTAATAAATTATTCTAAGTTTGAACAATATTTTTACCAGTCCTTTATTTACTGCAGAACCCGAAATCTAAATGAACCCTTACATTCCATGCTTGAAACGGGATCGTCCTATATAAGTGCGGAGTACTGTCGCTCCCTACTCACTTTGAAAAAATATAGAATAGATTAAATTAACTGTATATATGTGGGTGAGTATCGCGGCTTAACACATTATTTACCAGGCCAAATATCACTGACGGATTGTATTCTGGACAGCGAACTGGATAGAATTGTACTTCTTTTATCAGAAAATTATGATGTTCATATAATCCTATATCTCCCCATCAATCTTCTGTGCTCTACGAGTAACTATTCCCTAGTGTCTCCAACTAACTGTAGTTTACTTTCGCTGTTATCTTTTTCCTGCAACTCCTCCGAACAGCAATAAAATTACACTTGATTAGAGCCTTTCACCTATCCAATGTTCATACATAATGGGTGGAGCACAGAATTGGACACCGCAGTTCACGAGAACCCGAACCATCCATTTGTATAGATTTGATGTAACATCTTTCCATCCTAATCTATGCTGCTGTTGATCAAGCCAATGTGGCTATATGTTTCCAATATGTAGGAGAGTCCGATGGAGCAACCTTCGAACTGTTTGGCATTAGGGCTTTGGCTTTCGCTTGTTAGGCTATTGAATACAAAATCTGCCTCCATGATTGATTCTTCAAGTCCCACTGAAGTGTGTGGCTGTTCTTTTGTCAGCATTGCCAGCATTCTGTTCTGTTATTGTATCAGGCGCTGCCAGCATCAACCTCCAAGGTTGCACACTTAACCCCATCAAGTCAGTCAGGAACCTATGTGTCATGTGTGACCTTCAACTGTCTTTTCTCTCCCAAATCCAAGCAATGACTTGCACTGCCTTTCTCCACTTCCGCACCATTGCCTGACTGCACCACAACCTCACCCCAAAGCCGGTGAAATCCTCATCCTGGCCTTGGTTACATCCCGGCGCGATTATGCAAATATGCAGCTGGTCGGCCTTCCCAATTCCTCCTTGCACAGACTGCAGATATTACAGAACTCTGCATCCCATGTCTTTCACCGATCCAATCTCCGTTACCCCATTTTCACCAAACTTGCCGGACTCCATTGCCTCCCCATCGCCCAGAGGATCAAATATGAACAACCCGGTCCTCACCTTTAAGTCCTTCCACAACTTCGCCCACCGTACTTCTGTGACCTCCTATCCCCACCAACCTGCCGGCTCCATGCACTCATCAGGCTCTGGCCTGGTCCACATCTCCCGACCCAGCCGCACAGCCATTGGCAGTGTTGTACTGCAAGTATCTCTGCTTACACTGTGGCCATACAAGAACCATTATTTGCTTACAAGTTTTGCTTATATAAACAAATTAGTATTCAACCAATATATTGTAAATTTGGTTCAAAAGGGAGGAAATGTTGTAAATTGTAATCTGTAGAATGTAACCCATTAAAAAAGGAGAAAGAAGAAACCTATTAAAATGGCTCCTTTTGGCACATCTGGTCAGAATTCACCGGTGTGGAAAAACTAGGGACAATCAGGTCCTCCTCGTGCATATCAGGCTCGCGGAAGGGGAAGAGGATGCTATTTGGGGTCTTCCCCTCGAAGGGTCAATTGATAGACAGGACTCATAGTTATGGAGGAGTCAGGCCTGAAACCAGTTAGTATGCGTTACAAGCAAAGATGATATGTACAGACCAACCCTATCATGTTTGGTAGGAGCCCACCAGACAGTGTTTTTTATGGGATACGGGAGGACCAATATCAGTAATCAATACTACCCTATTGAAAATCATCAAAGAACACTGGCAAAGGTGTACCACAATAGCATTATCAGGACTAACAGGCCATAGTCAAGTTCAATATGTTGCCTCACCAATATCAGTAAAAATTGGAAAATTAGAGACGTAACATAAACTTGTGTTAATTCAATTGGGAACAACAATGGAGCGTATACTTGGAATCGATTTTGTGCATCAAAATAAATTATCTTATGATCCTGTACATTCAATTGATTTGTTCAGTAAAAGGTATTGCACACAAATTATACCACAAATTATACCAGTGGGTCATTACCAACACCGTGTGTGTACCATTGGGAATACACGGTTGATCCAGAACAGATACATTCTCAGGAAGAATAACGGGCATTATTGCGAAAGGACATCGGTGTTTTTTCAACACTTAAACACGATTGTGGATACATCACCGGCCCTGTATCCATAATCGGACCCGATCCCAAACCGCAGAGACAGTTTAGTTTTCCAGCAATCGCAGAAACACATTTTGAAGCAGTAATAACAAGTCTATTAAAACAAGGTTTGTAAAGAGAAATAGCATTCACAAACAATTCTCCAATTGGCCCGTTAAGAAACCAGACAGGTCGTGGAGATTAACTAATGATTATCGTGAACTGAATAAGGCAACTCAGTTAACTGCAGCTACGTGAGCTTCTCGTCCATACGCATTGGTGCAGCAGTCAACCGAGGCAGAATGGTTTACAGTGTTAGATATCAACAATGGATTTTGGTCAGTACCACTCACAAAGGGGTCTCAGAACAAATTCGCTTTTACGTTCAACGGACAGCAGAATACACGGACACAGTTACCACAAGATTTCCAGAACTCATCCTCAATTTTCCACCAACGGTTACAAACTTAAACCATTCTCAGCGCCCGAATGTTTAATCCATGATATAGTTGATTTGTTGCTACAAACGAGAGGTTTGATCTGTCACATTGCATTAGTAGGTGAGTTGTTATTATTGCTAAAAACAAATAGGCGTTAAAGTGAACCTGAAAAAGGCACGGATCTGCCGACGGGAAGTGCAGTATCTCGGGGTCACCATGATTTATGGTCAGCGATTGATTAATGAAGAAAGGAAAAAGGCTATAGCAGAACTGCCAATCCCAACTGATCTAAGAGCACTACGTCAGTTTTGGGGAGCAGCAAGATATTGCCGAGATCATATTGATAGATTTTCCAGTATGAGCTCTCCAATAATGAGCTTATTAAAAAAGGATGTACCTGGAATTGGACAGAGGAACACACAGAATCGGTGACTAAATTAAAGCAAGCCTTGCAACAGGCTTCAGCTTTAAGAGCACCAGACTCCGCTCGTGCATTTGTACGAGAAACAGCGGCAAGCGCACCATTACTACACTTCACAGTATATCCTTGACATGATCCATTATCCTTTTAAAAGTTGTTATCGAATCAGCCTCCACCACCTTTTCAGGCAATGCATTCCAGATTCGAACAACTCGCTGAGTGAAAACATTTCTCCTCAGCTCCCCTCTACTGCGCCTTGAAACTATTTTAAATCTGTGATCACGAGTCACAGATTCACCCACGAGTGGAAATAGTTTTTCTCTATTTGCCCTGTCGAAACCCCTCATGATTTTATAAACCTCTATTAGGTCTCCCCTCAATCTTCTCTGCTCCAGAGAGAATAACCCTAGCCTATTTAGCCTCTCCTCATAGCTGAAGTCCCTCAATCCTGGCACCATCCTAGTAAATCTTCGTTGTACCCTTTCCAATGCCTTTGGGCAATGTATTTTTGTACTGATTTTTCCCTGTTTCCGACCCAGGCTCTAACGAGTGTCATTGAACTGATCACTGGCCTTGGACATTCCCAGACTGACGGGCTGTGTACAGGGACAGTGAGAGTGTCAGGTCTCATGAACTGTATCTGGATGTTGTGGGTGTGAATATTGATGGGAGACTGTGCTCACTCCGCCCCCACCCCTTGTTGTGTGGGAGAGGAAACTCTGAGTTCAGGGGGACATCTCCACACTCCCCGGCTACTGTCAGGTGCTGAATAAGCACAATTTGAATTTGCCGCCTTGTGTTTGTCCCAGAATGTGTGTCAGGCCCAGGACGTCCTGTGACTGGTCTGCCAATCACCGCTCGTCACTTCTCCCCTCCCCTGAACCCCACCCACACACTCACTCACCACAGGCCTCTTTTCTCCTCCGCTGTTCTACTGGCTCGGTCCTCCAGGTTTCTAAGGCTGAAGAAAAATGAATAGTAATCCTTGCATTTGATATAGGTAGTGCTTTTCACATCTTATCATTGCCTCAAAGTGCTTCACACAAGCCAATTGCACACATCAATCCACGACTGTGCGTGTCACACGAACAGTCGTGGATTGAAAATCATCAATTTTTATTGTGTTTTTTTTTTGGATGGATTATTATGAGGTTTGTGTGTGTGAAGTAAGGAAACTTGCCCAAGGTTTGGCTCTCACCTGCTTGGATTCGAACACAAGGTGAGTGTAAGTTGAGTTTTCTAACCCCTGAGCTGCAGTGATAATAATGATAATCCTTCCTTCATCCTCTTTCTTCTATTGTTGTTGTACAGAGTCACTGCTGTTACCTGCTGATCCCACCCTCTCTTCAGCCCCAAAAGACAAACAGACAATCAACAAATCAATCAATCAATCGATCCATCAAAACTTACATTCATACAGCGCCCTTCACGTCGAGAGGTCGCCACAAACCCCTCTCTGTGACAACCTGTCACTAGGTTAGTCAGACACAATCTCCTCTTCACAAACCACGTGCTGACTCTCTGTGACAAGCTGTCACTAGGTTAGTCAGACACAATCTCCTCTTCACAAACCACGTGCTGACTCTCTGTGACGAGCTGTCACTAGGTTAGTCAGACACAATCTCCTCTTCACAAACCACGTGCTGACTCTCTGTGACGAGCTGTCACTAGGTTAGTCAGACACAATCTCCTCTTCACAAACCACGTGCTGACTCTCTGTGACAAGCTCTCCCCTCTCCCAGTGACGTCACTGTGTTCCCTGCGCTACCTGATCCCAGTGTGTGTGTAGCCAATGCTATTGAGCTGTGGGGGCTGGGGGTCCTGTCGCTCCCTCTCTCCCGTCTGAACTAATGTTTGTCCACAAACCCATCGCCGGGTCTGACGTCACAATCCCCCCTGTGATGGCCTGGAGTGACAGCCTGGTGACGTCATGGGGGGGGTCATTCTCTCTGTCTCTTGTCAATCACTGGTTACCTGGGGGACGTGTGTGTGTGTGTGTCTCTCTCTCTCTCTCTCTCCTGTAAATCACTCGTTACCTAGGAGACGGGGGTGTCTCTCTTTGTGTCTCTCTCCTGTCAATCACTGGTTACCTGGGAGACAGTGACGCGAAGGCTAATGCGTCATCAAAGCGGGTCAGGTCACGTGCTGCACGTCCACAATGGCAGCGGCGGAGACACAGGAGAAGGTGCGCGGTGTCTGTGTACAGCCCGGACTGGGGAGAGACACACACAGAGAGAGAGTGTGTGAGGGAGAGACACTGAGTGTGTGACAGACTGAGAGTCTGAGCCAGTGTGAGAGACACTGAGAGAGAGAGAGAGTGTGAGAGACTGAGTGAGTATGAGAGGGAGAGAGAGACACTGAGTGATTGTGAGAGAGACTGAGAGAGAGTCTGAGAGACTGAGAGAGGGAGAGAGAGTCTGAGAGACTGAGAGAGGGAGAGAGAGACTGAGAGAGAGAGAGAGACTGAGAGAGAGAGAGAGACTGAGAGAGAGACTTAGAGAAGGAGAGAGAGTGTGACAGACTGAGAGAGAGACTGAGAGGGAGAGAGAAAGAAAGAGGGAGAGAGAGTGTGAGAGACTGAGAGAGGGAGAGAGAGTGTGAGAGACTGAGAGAGAGTGTGAGAGACTGAGAGAGAGAGAGAGTGTGAGAGACTGAGAGAGGGAGAGAGAGTGTGAGAGACTGAGAGAGGGAGAGAGAGTGTGAGAGACTGAGAGAGAGTGTGAGAGACTGAGAGAGAGAGAGAGAGAGAGAGAGTGAGAAACAGAGAGAGAGAGTGTGAGAGACTGAGAGAGAGTGTGAGAGAGGGAGAGTGTGAGAGACTGAGAGAGAGACTGAGAGAGGCTGAGAGAGAGAGTGTGAGAGACTGAGAGAGAGACAGAGAGTGTGAGAGAGGGAGAGAGAGTGTGAGAGACTGAGAGAGAGACTGAAAGAGGGAGAGAGAGTGTGAGAGGGAGAGAGAGTGTGAGAGACTGAGAGAGGGAGAGAGAGTGTGAGAGACTGAGAGAGAGACTGACAGAGGGAGAGAGAGTGTGAGAGACTGAGAGTGTGAGAGAGTGTGAGAGACTGAGAGAGAGACTGAGCGAGTGTGAGGGACTGAGAGAGTGTGTGAGAGACAGAGTGTGAGAGGGTGTGAGGGGCAGGCCCCAGGGGGCAGCGAAGGGGCTACAGGAACTGTTCCCAGCTCGACTCATCACTAAACGCTGCTGGTGAGAGACACACAGAGAAAGTGTGTGAGAGAACACTGAGAGAGAGAGAGGGAGAGAAACACTGAGTGTGCAACAGAGTGGCTGTGAGTCAGGGACAGAGACTGAGAGTCTGAGCAAGTGTGAGACTGAGCCAGTGTGAGAGAGACTGAGAGAGAGAGGGTGTGTGAGAGAGACTGAGAGAGAGAGGGTGTGTGAGAGAGACTGAGCAAGTGAGTGTGAGTGGCACTGAGCAAGTGTGAGAGATTGAGTGAGTGTGAGAGAGACTGACAGAGGCTGCGAGAGTGGGAGAGACTGACAGAGGCTGCGAGAGTGGGAGAGAGGGACAAAGAGTGTGAGAGACTGAGCGAGTGTGAGGGACTGAGAGAGTGTGTGAGATAGTGAGAGACAAGAGTGTGAGAAGGTGTGAAGGGGTAGGAGCCAGGGGCTACAGGAAATGTTCCGAGCTCGACTGGTCACCAAACCTGCTACTAGTGAGAGACTGAGTGAGAGAGAGAGGGAGAGAGAGACTGAGCAAGTGTGAGAGACACTGAGTGAGTGGCTGAGAGACTGAGAAAGAGAGAGATTTGGGTGAGTGTGAGAGAGACTGAGCGAGTGTGTGAGAGAGGGAGAGAGAGATTGAGTGAGTCTCCACTCCTCTGCACCCCCCTGCCTCTCTGACCTCCTGTATCCCCAAAACAGCAACCGTTGCCTTTACTCTGGTTCTGGTCTCATTATCCCCGAATCCTCCGCTCCACCATCGGCGGCCGTGCCTTCAGCCACTACGCCCCAAAGCTCTGGAACTCCCTTCCTCACTCCCTTCACCTCGTTCCCTCTCTTCCTAGTTTCAGGTCTCGGCTAAATACCTTTCTGATCAACCGAGCCTTCGGTCACCTTTCTCCCCCTCCCCCTGCTCAGTCCCAGGATCCGTTGTTGTGAAACATCTGAGACAATGTCTGGCATGAATGGCGCTATATAGATCAAAGTTTTTATTGTTTCTACAGCCTGTCATACACACACAGAGTGAGAGAATGTGTACGAGAGAGATCTACAATCTGAGATATACACTCAAAGAGAGAGAGACCTCTGCAGCCTGAGATATGCACAGAGAGAGAAGGTAAGAGAGAGACATGTCTACAGCCTGTGATAAACTCGCAAAGAGAGAGACACCGACAGACACTCATAAGCCTCACACACAGACAGAGAGGGGCAGTGGGGAGACACATACATACAGATGAAGAAGTAAGGAGGCACACATATCCACTCACAGGCCTCTGTCTTTCACACACACAGTCTCTGTTGATCAGAAATCACAGACACATACTTAGTCTGTGTCTCTCATACACTCACTGAGAGAAAGAGAGACAGAGAAAAACAAACACATGCACACTGAGACAGAGTGAGAGATACACATATAGAGATACTGAGATACATACACCCTCTCTCTCTCTCTGACCACACACTCTCTGTGTCCTGGTCATCTGAAATGACACACACATCCAGACATACACACACATACATAATTGACACTCACACATATACACTGGCCTCTCTGTGTCTCTGAGACATACATGCGCAATGAGTTACACTGAGAGAGAGAGAGAAACACACTGAGAGACATACACAGAAACACTTTGCAACCCTTCTCTCTGTCTCAGTGTGTGATACACTAAAATACATACTCACAGAGAAACACTGACATCCTCTCTTTAGACTGAGAGACACTCACACAGGCCTCTGTGTGTGACTCTGTGTCTCTGGGACACACAAACACACTGAGAGAGACATATACAGAGGCCTGTGAGTGTATATGTCTGTGGGTGTATCTCACACTGTGTCTGTGAGTGTGTCTCAAGCTGTGAAGGCTGTATGTTTGTGAGTGTGTCTGACGCTGTAAAGGCTCTTTGTTTGTGACCCTCAGGAATAAAAAAAGACACAAAGAGACGGAGAAAGAGAGAGAATTGTACGAGATGGAGACACAGAGAGAGAGAGAGAGAGAGGTGAGATAGTGAACTCTCCACAGCCTGTAATACACTCACACAGAGCTACATACACACAGGCCTCTGTGTCTCTGAGACAAACACATAGAGAGCGAGTGACTCATACACTGAAAGGCCTCTGTCACACACACACGTGCACGCACATACACACACGCGCGCACACACACACACACACACACACAAATATACACAAAAACACTAGATTCCGCCCCACCCACGGTAAACACTCAACACCACACAGCGCATCTACACACACAGCCCCCCCTCACACACAGTCCCCCCCACACACTTAGACACATTCTCATACGCACGCACCCACACATCCTCCCTACGCACAAATGCACACCACACCCAACCCACACACAACCTCCCACCCACACACAAACAGCCCCCACAACACTCACAGCCACACAGCCCCACCACACACAGCCCCCCTACACATACAGTCCCCCACACACACACATCTTCCCTAACACACACACAGCCCCCCCATCACACAGAGCCCCCGCCTTACACAAACAGCACCCACCCCCACACAGCACCCTACCCACATATAAGCACACAACCGCCCCACACACAAACCCCACCCCACACACAGCCAACCCTCCCACACACACAGCCCCCACCTTACACACAACCCCCGCCACACACAGCCGCACTCACACACAAACACCCAACTCACACACACAGCCCCCCCCACACACACAACCTCCCCTACACTCACAGACCCTCTCCCCCACACACACATCCTCCTGCTACACACAGGCCCTGCCTCGTGCACACACAGCCATCCACCCCCAAACTCACACAGCCCACCTCCTACTCACACACAGCCCCTTCTCACACACACACAGCTCCCGCCTCACACACAGCCTCCCATCACATATAGCCCCCCACACAGCCCCCCGACATACACACAGTCCGCCTCACACATAGCCCGAGCCTCACACACAGCCCCCTCTCACATACACATCCTTCCTCCCACACAGACACAGCCCCTCCCTCATACATACACACCCACACGTCCCACATACACAGCTCCCGCACACACCCACCGCCTCCCCACGCACAGCCCCTCCACCCCACACGCAGCCCCCAACACACAGCACCCTTCAGACACACAGACCCCACCTCAGGCACACACACACCCATCCCCTCCCCCCACACAGCCCCCACCACCCGACACACAGCCCCAAACACACAGCACCCTCCAAACGTATAGTCCCCACCTCACACACATCCATCCCCTACCTGTACACACACACAGCCCTTATTTCAAACACACACACCCATCCCCTCCCCACACACAGTCCCCCCATCCCACACAGCCCCAAACTCACAGTACCCGCATTCCACACACACTGCACCCCCAGATACACAGAACCCATGTCAGACACACACCCACACATCCCTTACCCATACACATGCAGCACCCCTCACCCCACACACAACCCCCACACACAGCCCCTCTCACACACAATCCTCCCCCAACCCCAGTCACACACACAAACCTCCCACACACAGCTCCACCTTTGGCGGCCGTGCCTTCGACCACTATGCCCCGAAGCTCTGGAACTCCGTTCCTCACTCCCTTCACCTCGTTCCCTCTCTTCCTAGTTTCAGGTCTCGGCTAAAGACCTCTCTGTTCAACCGAGCCTTCGGTCACCTTTCTCCCCATCCCCCTGGCTCAGGACCAGGATCTGCTGTTGTGAAGCATCTGAGACGCTGTCTGGCTTGGAGGGCGCTATATAAATTAAAGTTTTTGTTGTTTCTACAGCCTGTGATACACACACAAACAGAGTGAGAGAATGTGTACGAGATAGACCTACAATCTGAGATACCTCTGCAGCCTGAGACAAGCACAGAGAGAGAAGGTAAGAGAGAGAGTGAGAGACATGTCCACAGCCTGTGATCAACTCTCAAAGAGAGAGACACTGACAGACACTCACAGGCCTCACACAGAGAGAGGGGTGGGTGGGGGGGACACATATATATACAGATGGAGAAGTGAGGAGGCATACTCACAGGCCTCAGTCTCTGTTGATCAGAAATCACAGACACACACATAGTCTATCTGTGTGTCTCACACACTCACTGAGAGAAAGAGATACAGAGAAAAACAAACACATGCACACTGAGACAGAGTGAGAGAAACACATATAGAGATACTGAGATACACCCACAGTCTCTCTCTCTCTCTGGCCACACACTATCTATCTTTGGTCATCTGAAATGAAACACACATCCAGATATGCACACACACATAATTTACACTTACACATATACACTGGCCTCTCTGTGTCTCTGAGACATACAACAACAACAACAAAATTACAACTATATAGCGCCTTTCACGTCGGGAGGACGTCCGAAAGCTCTGAACAATCAGGTCAGGACCTGAGCAGTGGCAGGGAAGACGGTCGGTGGAGGTAGAAGGGAAGGAGAGTGGGAGAGGGGGAACAGTTGGTGGGGCAGCCGAAGGTGCGGTCGAAGAGAAAGGTCTTGAGACCGGCCTTGAAGGAGGAAAGGGAGGAAGCGAGGGGGAGGGGCTGCAGGATGGAGTTCCACAGTGTGGGAGCAGAGAGTCTGAAAGCCCGGCCACCGATGGTTGGGGGGTTAGGGCGGTGGACGCGGAGCAGACCTGAGTCTGTTGAGCTGAGGGTGCGGACAGGCTGATAGGGAGACAGTAGGTCAGAGAGATATGTGGGGCAAGGCCATTTCTGGTGACCAACACAGAGGCCTGTGAGTGTATGTGTGTGTGTATGTCTCACACTGTCTGTGAGTGCGTCTCATGCTGCAAAGACTCTGTATGTTTGTGACCCTCAGGAATAAAAAGAGACACAAAGAGACGGAGAAAGAGAGAGAATTGTACAAGATGGAGACACAGAGAGAGAGAGAGAGAGAGGTGAGAGAGAGAAATCTCTACAGCCTGTGATACACTCACACAGAGATACATACACACAAGCCTCTGTGTCTCTGAGACAAACACACAGAGAGGGACACTCATTCACTCACAGGCCTTTACCACACACACTGTCCCAATCACACACATTCACAGAGTGGGAGACACGCACACACACGACTGTGCTCTGTATCTCTCTCTGTCTCACACACACAGGCCTCGGTCACACACACCGTCGCGCTCACACACAAATACACACAAAAACACTGTCGTTTCCACCCCACCCAACAAACGCCCACATACAGCCCATCCTCACACAATCGTCCCCACACACACACACACTTGCACGCACACAAACAGTCCTGCTACCCACAAACGCACACGGCCGCCCAACGCACACATAATCTACCCACCCACACACATACAGCACCCCACCCACACACACAACCAGCACACCACCCACACACACAAATAGCACAAACATGCAGCCACACAGCCACCACACACAGCCCCCACCTAACATAAATACACAGCCCCCCCACTCACACATAAGGACACAGGTCCCCCACACACACATAAGCACACAGCACCTCCTCCACATACAAAGCCCCCCCACACACAGCGCTCCCACACAAATGTAGTCCCCTGCACACACAAAAAACCCACACCCACACAGCCCCCCAAACACACACCCAGCCCCCACATACACCCAGCACCCAACACACCCAGCCTCCCCCCCATACTCACTCAGCCCCCACCTACAACCAGCAGCCCCACACATCCAGCACCCCACACACCCAGCCCCCCCCCCACACACACCCAGCCCGCCCCCCCCACACACACCCAGCCCCCCCCACACACACCCAGCCCCCCACCACACACCCAGTCCCCCCCACACACACACAGCCCCCCACACACACCCAGCCCCCCCCACACACACCCAGCCCCCCCCCAAACACACTCAGCCCCCCCCCATACACACGCAGCCCCCCCCCATACACACGCAGCCCCCCCCCCATACACACCCAGCCACCCCACACACACACCCAGCCCCCCCACACACCCAGCCCCCCCCTCACACCCAGCCCCCCCTACACACCCAGCCCCCCCCACACACTCAGCCCCCCCCACACACCCAGACACCCACACACCCAGACCCCCACACAACCAGCCCCCTACACACACCCAGCCCCCCCCACACACCCAGCCCCCCACACACCCAGCCCCCCCATCACACACACCCAGCCCCACCCACACATTCACCCAGCCCCCCACACACATTCACCCAGCCCCCCACACACATTCACCCAGCCCCCCACACACATTCACCCAGCCCCCCCCACACCCAGCCCCCCCAGCACACACACCCAGCACCCTCCTGTCCCACACACACCCAGCCCCTCCCCCCTCCCCCACACACACTCAAGCCCCCCCCACACACACACACACCCCCCACACACACACTCACCCAGCACCCCCCCCCACACACACAGCCCCCCCCCCCCACACATCCAGCCCCTCCCCACACACATCCAGCCCCCCACACAACCATCCGTCCCCACACACACCCAGCCCCCCACACACACACCCAGCCCCCCACACACACCCAGCCCCCCCCCCACGCACCCAGCACTCCCACACACACCCAGCCCCCCCCACACACCCAGCACCTCCCACACATCCAGCCCCCCAAACACCCATACCCCAACACACACACCCAACCCCCCCCACACACACCCAACCCCCCCCACACACACCCAGCCCCCCCCACACACACCCAGCCCCCCCCACACACTCACCCAGCCCCCCCCACACACCCAGCCCCCCCCCCACACACACCCAGCCCCCCACACACACACACCCAGCCCCCCCCCCCACACACACCCAGCCCCCCCCCACACACCCAGCCCCCCCCACACACCCAGCCCCCCCCACACACCCAGCCCCCCGTCACACACACCCAGCCCCCCGTCACACACACCCAGCCCCCCGTCACACACACCCAGCCCCCCCCACACACCCAGCCCCCCCCACACACCCAGCCCCCCCCCACACACCCAGCCACCCCACACACATTCACCCAGCCCCCCACACACATTCACCCAGCCCCCCACACACATTCACCCAGCCCCACACACACACGCACCGAGCACCACACACACACCCAGCCCCCCACACACACCCATCCCCCCACACACCCATCCCCCCACACACACAGCCCCCACACCCAGCCCCCCCAGCACACACACCCAGCACCCCCCCTCCACGCACACCCAGCCCCTCCCCCACACACACCCAAGCCCCCCCCACACACACACAGCCCCCCCACACACACTCACCCAGCCCCCCACACACATTCACCCAGCCCCCCCCCCCCACACACCCAGCCACCCACACACATTCACCCAGCCCCCCCCCCCACACACACCCAGCCCCCCGCCCCCCCACACACCCAGGCCCCCACAAACACCCAGCCCCCCACACACATTCACCCAGCCCCCCCCCCCACACACACCGAGCACCACACACACCGAGCACCACACACACCCAGCCCCCCCACACACCCGGCCCCCCCACACACACACCCAGCCCCCCACACACCCAGCCCCCCCCACACACACCCAGCCCCCACACACACCCAACCCCCACACACACCCAGCCCCCCACACACCCAGCCCCCTCCAAACACACAGCCCCCCCCACACAACCAGCCCCCCCCACACACACCCAGACCCCCACACACTCACCCAGCCCCCCACACACACTCACCCAGGCCCCCACACACATTCACCCAGCCCCCCCCCACACACACCCAGCACACCACACACCCAGCCCCCCCCCACACAACCATCCCCCCCCACACACCCAGCCCCCCCATACACACACAGCCCCCCCACACACACCCAGCCCCCCCACACACACCCAGCCCCCCCCCCACACACCCAGCCCCCCCCCACACACCCAGCCCCCACACACACAGCCCCCCCCCACACACCCAGCCCCCCCACAAACCCAGCCACCTCCACACACACTCACCCAGCCCCCCACACACACTCACCCAGCCCCACACACATTCACCCAGCCCCCCCACACATCCAGCCCCTCCCCAAACACACCCAGCACCCCACACAACCAGTCCCCCCCACACACCCAGCCCCCCCCACACAACCAGCCCCCCCCCACACACCCAGCCTCCCCCCACACACCCAGCCCCACCCCAAACACCCAGCCCCCCACACACCCAGCCCCCCCCACACACCCAGCCCCCCCCACACACCCAGGCCCCCCCCACACACACCCAGCCACCTCCACACACACTCACCCAGCCCCCCACACACATTCACCCAGCCCCCCCACACATCCAGCCCCTCCCCACACACGCAGCCCCCACACACACCCAGCCCCCACACACACCCAGCCCCCCACCACACACACCCAGCCCCCCACCACACACAACCAGCCCCCCCCCACAGACACCCAGCCCCCCCAACACACACCCAGCCCCCCCCCCACACACACCCAGCCCCCCCCCACACACACCCAGCCCCCCCCCCCCCACACACACAAATTGCCCGATAGCAAAGATTTAACAATACAGTGACCAACTTTCCATCCATCCTTCGCCTTCGTAAAACTTTATTGGAAACCGAAACGGTTACAGATGAGGTGATACAAATACAAATGGTCACAATTTTAAAAGCTCCCATATTGATCACCAAAGACAAAATGATCCTCAAACCACCACCAACAGCAACACTAAACAAGCAACTTCTGTAACGATGACAGGAAATGAAATGCTTTCAACGTGAATCGTAACAGAACCCAAAACCTCTCTCTGTATTGTGACTTTTTACACGTCCGATCAATAATAGATTCAATAGGATCCAGTAAAAAACAATTTATGTTCATATGGCGACCTCCACACAGGTTCGCGTCTCACAGTGCTCAGAGACAAGTATGTGTAAAATCAAAGATATTGCATTAAAATAAACAAGCTGTAACATAAACTCCACCTTTGTCACAATATTGGGGTAACGCTAAGCTCTAAAGTATTATCAATTCTCTGTCGACTCAATATGATGCAGAAATATGATCCAGTTTTCCCAGCTTGGGAACATCTACATGATGAGAAAAGTGCCATATCAAATTCAAGGATTATTAAATGCAGTAGGTTCGTATGATGTATCGAATGAAGAAGTGATCGTTAGAAATATGAAGAAACACAGTGACACTGGCATTTGACTCTGGTATCAATTTCCTTGATTTAACATGATGCCTTTATAAAGATTGTATCCCAGAATTAGCCCCTTCATTCCAATTTCTCTTCGGTACAAAACATTGATAAGCCTGGTTTAACAGGTCTGCAATATGTATTTTAGGCCTAGTCACTCTGTATCACATTTGGTCTCTATAAAACAGGCCTTGCCTCTTTACAAAATGCTCGTTCTCTGTATAATAGGCCTGGTGACTTTAATAGGCCTGGTGTTAATATCCTGTTCTCCATTTAATAGATGTGTGCTCTGTATAGACGCTCATGTCTGTATAGACATGGCCTTGCCTCAGATTATGGAAGTCTCCGCTCCGAATGTCGTCATTGTCTTCCTGCAGCTGGTCTGTTGACAGTGAGCCAATATTTCATGTTTCAATATTTAGTTAGGAAAGTAGGCAGCAGATAGATTATAATCGTATAATTCTGGATCTCCTTCCTCTGCATGAGAGCAGATGAATTTCCTCAGATAGGATGTGCTGCAATAGTGAACCCAGTGATCAGCGATCTGAAGGCCAAGCTACCTGGTGTGAAATCATCTTTCAGAATGCGATGAGTAACGTCTGCTCAAGTGAATATCAGAAGGAAATTGTTCTGGAAGAAGTACAAATTATCGAGTAACTGATCAGTACATATACAACACTTGATCTTAATGATTTTGGTAGTATTACATGCCTGAGTACTCTCCAACTCATTACTTGACTTCTCAGTTGACCAGTAATTAGGCTTGTTCCTTTCACAGTTACCAGTCTGTTTCTCTAAGGGTGACATGGCATGAGATTAGGTCACTGCTGGATTGGCAGCTATATGGTGAAATGGGCAATGGTTGTTTCCAGCAATTTATTAATTGTATTGAACAGCTTCTTGGAACTAGTTAAGACTTGTACTTAATGTGATGACTAATTTTGAATACTTGTTTACAATTCTGAGTATTATCTTAGTAGCATCTGGTAGGGTGACTCATTTGAGCATATATTCTCTGAAATATAGAAGAATTAGAGGGGATCCTATGGTAGCATATAAGATTATTAAAGGGCAAGATAAAGCAGGTAGTGGAAGATTGTTTCCCCTTGTAGGAGAATCTAATTCTAGGGTTCACAGTCTTCAAGTCAGGGGTCAGCCCTTTCGCACTGAATACAGAAAAATGCAATGAATGTAATTATGTTATTGTTGTTGTTGAAGGTAGCAGAAATGTCAAGGTGGAAAGGTAGACAAAGGGAAACCTGATTGCAAATGAACAGGATGCTGAGAAACTCAGGGAATGTGAAATCATGAATCTGCTTTTTTTTCAGAACAATGCATTCAGGGACGGACGCATGAAAATTATCCGGACACAATTCTTTTGTTGAGTTTGTGCAAATGAAAACAATATAACACAACTGAGAGGCTTAGTAACCATTTTATATTTATTGAAATCGATTTGTATACCAGTCATGATTTACAATGTCGATGTAAATTCGATAAAATGTCCAAAGTAGAAATCTCCCTGCCAAGGCATGGAGAGTGTTGTCATCAACATTAATACACTTTACATTTGTTTGCTCAAAATTGTGGTAACATTATCATTAATCAAGAATTAACAGTATATGGAAGTTAAACAGTAACAAAAAATTCTGGTTACATAATTATTCTTAAACTGTGTATATTAAAAAATAAGTACGAATCGCGCTCTTTAGTAGAGAAAGGAATTCGATGCTCGCGATTGTGCAAAGAACATAAACAAGCAAATTTATAACGCTGTTATTTTTAGCACGCAAAATGTTTTTAAAATGACGATTGAAAAAATCATAACAATTCCTACGCTGCATTGTAAACAAGTATTCTAAGTAAAATAAAGACTAAATGTGACGGATAATATCACAAGCAATTTCACTAAAACATGATCACATTAAATTATGTAAAGTACATCCTGAAATATCTGAATCATAGATGCATGTTTTACAGACAGCATACAGGAAAACTCACATTGAAGGTTTTTACATTGTTGCAGATTAACTGTGCTATAATTTTGTGGAACATCTATACCACACTTCTGCACCGATTTTCCATTCGAGGAGGATCAGGAATCAGAAGGGACCAAATTGCATTTGAACAGCTCTCTAAATCAGGCAAAAAAAATCAAAGTCATTTGAAGTAAAGCAGATTATTTTCAAACAGCATTACATTGCTCCCTCTTTTGAAAAGCAAATGTACAGCATGTTGCATCCGACAATATCTGGGGCCGTGAGTTCGGTTCAATCACCACCTACTGATATAAACTGTATTCCAAATGCTCGCTGTAATGTTTCTGGCAGCACCGTTAACGTTCAGAATGGAAAACGCACTTTTCACGCTCACTTTGTAGCGAATAACTGAATATTAACTCAGTGTTTGTTTTCAGGAAAATAAAATAAAATATTGTGCTGGAGAAGGTTGGGGACAATGATCATTGAGTCAATTACAAACGGTGTAAACAGATACGAATGGCATCAAGTTAACTCAATGCTTTTGTCAAATTCAACCGTGAATCCATTGTGGAGTTTTTGAGAAGGAATATCTAATTTTATTTCTGACGTCGAGTGTTGTGAGGCTCAGTGAGGCAGCTATACATGCTCAACGCCGTTGAGTATGAACGGCGTATGGCATTCAGAACTGCTGATCAGCCTGAAGTCAGGATTGTGTTTGATTATAATCATTGACTGCGCTAGTCAGGATGTATAATCACTATAATCAGCCCTTACTGTACTCAACTCTAACTGATCAACATACATACGTCACTACGGTGATTGATCAATGCCAGGAATTTGGAGCAGGGGGTGTGTGTTGGACGGGGGTGTTTCTGTGCTGTGAAATAATCAGTGATTCATCAAGCCTCAAACTACCTGTTTGATCTGGATGTTAATCTCAGACGGAGCAGATCTGAGGAGATTCCCTCTAATTCCCATTGGGAAGCCGCTCGGTGTCAGGGTCACACTCAACATCATCATAATTACACTGAGTGACGTCATCAGGATCCAGAGGGTCACTGTCTGTGTGAGATCCGACACCTGCAGAGACAACCATCATTCATTAGTAATTGTACTGATCTCAGAGTCCATCTGTGTGTGTGTGTGTGTATATCTGTGTGTGAATATCTGCGAGTCTGTGCATGTGGCTGAACATGTATGTGCGTGTGTGAAAAATGCAGACGGCAGAGCTAACCGTTGCGTATTTGTGATTTTATTTTACCCCATCACTCCAAACAGAATTCGAAACACATATTTAAGAAGGAAACTAACTCTCTTGTTCGGTATATTTTGTAAATATTTCGATTTTACCAAATCATTTACCAAATATTCAGTAAATAGGTGTAAATGGTTATTTCTTTCATTTAACTTCATTGTTGCAACAACAGACAAATACAGCGTCAGATTGCTCATGGACTTGTTTAACTATAAGTATATTTTATTCAGTTATGTCAACATGTTGATCAGCCTCCAATCACATGTGATCTTGCTGTCTCTCGCCTGCTTGAATGTGGCACGCAGCAAAGCCATACATCAGCAGCTATACTGAAAGGCGCTCTATAAATGTAAATTGTTGTTGTTTGTTGTTGCTGCCAAGCACGCGGTGCTGGCATATATACACTGGCCTTCACAATATACAGCCATTACAAGTGACAGTGTACTTATGATGTCCTAATCCACAAGAGGACTTTATGAAGCTTAAACTGTTTATGATTGTTAGTAATATTATTCCTCCATATTTGCGGCTGATTAAATATCTCCCGCATTATGATGAAACATGACATTTAGTTTGTTACCTTGATGGAGTGAGGGTTCCCGGTCAGTGTGGCTGGTCAGTGTGGGGACATCATCAGATGTGTCAGTGACCAGTGGGAGCAGGCCGTGGCACGGCTGCTGGAGGGCTCCACTCTCAGCGTCATCATACTCCTCTTGAAATTGATCTGTTAACTCGGAGCCAGTATCACATGTTACAACAAAGTATTAAGATAAAATAAAGTAGAATAAGGCAGATATTTTGTCATCTTCGAACAATACAGCCGAGGATGAGGACATTGCATCCATTGCGTTTCTGCTGGCTCTTTAAATGAGCTGTCCCAAATTCAATCAAAACACAAGCACTCTCCCACACAGCCCTGATAATCTATCTTTCCCAAATGTCTGTGTATATGTGCAAGGAAATTCGGACACCGTGGTGCTCAGTGTATTTTATTCCAGCAGAAATACTGAAAGGTTATTGACTATTACTTGGGATAAGTAACTGAAGATTAAAGCTTGTTTTGCGTTCACATCCTGGTTTAATGGAGAGTTTTCTGGCCCACAACTCAGAAGGGTATGAGTGTAACCCTAACAGCAACTGTAAGGATTATGACGTCACCTGATAATGACGTCACCTGAGACACCGTCTGGCGTGGAGGGCACTATATCAATCGGAGCTGTTGTTGTTGTTGTTGCTGTTATCCCCTGATACCCTGTCTTGGGCAATGACAGTACCGGTATATTGTGTAACAGGGAAAGTGGCCTCACAGTCTGACTGGCACCCATTGAAATGTTTGCCTGCTCAAGTCGACTTTAGATATCGCGTTTATCTCAGTATCCTCTCCTTCAATCACCTGCATTCCGGATAAACTGCTTGATTTTACTTCAGGACTGTGCACATTCTGCCGGTAATTTGCCTGTCCGGTTCGCCAACAATCACACTAATTCCAGTTCACTGCAAAAAATCCGTAAATCTACGATGCGCTTTGAAACGTCGAAGCGATTAGAGGCTGAATCAAGTACAGCAATTGCTTCAAGCACTCACCGTCACCAATGGGTAGAAACACTTTGTCACTTCCAAGTTCTGCATCAGACCCATTCACACTGTCACCAGTGTAGTACTCCAATTTATTGATAGAATCACTGGATCCTGAAACTGAGCAAAATTAAACCATTGCTGTGAAGTTATACACGTTGATAGATTATACTTCAACTCCAATGTCAGAACACGGAAAGGTGCCAAGAAATCAAAAACTATTTTGTTTGGTATATGCAGAAGCAATATTGATTTTACGCTAAAATTTAGTAACAGACCAAATTTTTCACTAAATGGATTATTAATTTTGACGCATTTTTGCAGAATGATTCCATTGGAACAACAACAAAATTAGATTTATGGAGCGTTTTTGAAATCAAGAGGACGCCCCAAGGCGCGGAACATTCAGGACGGGCCCGAGGAAGGTAGAGGGGCAGGACAGGGAGCAGGGACGTGCGAGAGTTAGGAGGGGAGAGAGAGAGTTAACAGGGAAGGCATGGATTTAGGAGGGGAGAGACAGGTAGAAGGGGAGAGAGTGTTAGGAGGGAAGGGAGAAAGTAAGGTGTCGAGGGAGACATGTAGGGTGGAAAGAGGGAGTTGTGATAGGAGGGAGTTGTGATAGGAGGCAGTTGTACGTGTGGAGGTAGGAGGTGAGGGAGAGTGAAAAGGGAACAGGAGAATTAGGAGTGGAGTGAGAGAGAGTTACGATGGGAGGCAGAGTTTTAGGAGGTTGGTGAGAGAGGTAGGAATAGAGAGAGCTATAGTAGCGGAGGGAGATAGTTAGGAGTGGAGGTAGAGGTAGGAGGGGAGGGAGAGAGAGATAGAACAAACATGAATATAATGTACATACCGAAGGAGCCAGCCCCAAGTGATCTTCTTCTGATTGGCAAATCCTCAATTTCTTCATAAATTGCTTGATACAAACGAATGGAGGGATATTTTTCCTCTATTGGATGTTTACAGGCACACATTACAATAATATCCTGACGTTGCAAAATCCATCTTGAAATTTAGGTATTAATAAATCGGAATAATTTAAAGCGGGTTCTAGTAGTTGGGACAAAAATGTATTTCATGATCACTATGGCCTCTTTCTGTATCTTTGTATCAGTGTCCATATTGTCGTGTGTACTTGATTAAATCTGTATGTATGACCTTTCGACTGCAAGGATGGGTATGTATTATTTCACCTTCATATACAGTAAATTCACTTTACAGCATATCCCTTGAGGCGTTTTCATACGTCTAGAACATGTGAAAAGCACTATATCTAATGGAAGGATTACTAACTTGCCTGTATTTAGCTATCTATGTCTCTGTATTCCCGAGTATAAAATATGGCAGTGTGATTAGGTTACATTTGTGCATGTATGTGTCTTTATGTGCTTACGCTTCTGTAGTTCACTTTTTGCTGACTACATCTTTACGACAATATCTATATCTTCACTCAGTGTATCTTTATAGATGCACGTGCACCTAACAGAATGAAATCAAGATATTAACAACACATCAATGTATTATCTTAATGAACGATACAACTGGAAGAGTGGGTTACCAATCAGGTTTATCTGAAATTGTCTGAATTGTTAAACAAAAGGTTAACCACAGCGCTATGTAACCAGACTCCATGCTCACCTCTTCCCGGAGAATTGCTGTCCATCTCTACCACCAGTGCAAACAGCACCACTGCTAACAGGAATACAAGCACGATACAGGTGATCACCGGGATGTTGATCAGATGGGCTTTGCAAATCAAAGACACAACATTAGTCTATTTTTGTTGGATAAGTTTCAGTTTTCACAATTTCGAAATCATAATATAAATGTCTTGATTCAAACACTTATCACTATTTTCTCTCAGGTCACGTGTTATACAGTTCGTCACACATTAGACATTGTAATCAGAGGAATGCCAACAACAGTTTTACAAAGGTGCTTATGCAGCTACTTTTTTGAGTTAAACAGCCTGTTCGTTCTAATTGAAAGATAAATTCTGACAATGTGTCTTACAAATAAAATGGCTTTCAGTATCTTGTTTCAAAATAGAAATTACATTGGTATTCTCTTGGAAGGTTAGCACATATTATGATAAAGTCAATCAATTGTGTTAATTACCAAAAGGTGTGGGAGGGCTTGGTGCTTCGCGAGGTAAAGAACCTGCAAAACAATGCACACAACTTTAATCCAATAGTAAATCTATGTTTGTCTTTAAATTATCCTAGAAATGAGCGGAACTTGTCAAGAAAAATAATAAACTATTGGGAGTGCAATTCCCTACCTGAACACTCCACACCGGCGTCTTCTCTGTGACTGCAGTCAGTTTGACCCACGGCTGAAGAGACACAATCCCACAGAAAGGATTCGCTTCCTCTACAGTGAAGCTGGTGCAGCCATATCTGGCCAGCGCCTTGTCCAAACCCCGCCTGTCCCACAGCCCGCACGGCCAGGCCGCAGCCCAGCTGTCTGCACACCACACTGGCCTCGCGTATATCCCAGGAGTCGTCACAAACCGTCCCCCACGTCTTGTTACTCAATATCTCAACTCTTCCAGAGCAAACTGTGCTTCCTCCAACCAACCGCAACTTCTGTCCTGAATAGGAAACATTCAAATCACACATGTTAATAAATATTCACAATAATATTAAACCTTGCATTAGATATAGCGATTGTCATGTCTTATAAACGTGTCAAAACATCTCAATTAGGCACACACGTAAAATACTAATGTGCCATATTACTGTCAAATACATTTATCCTATTAATTATACAGTGTATCCACGTTGTAATAGATACTGTGACACGTGTTGTGCAATCATCCTGATACGAATGACTTTATATGAAATGCAAGCTTTGTTGATTGATTGATTTTTCACTCAGTACCTGGCAAAAAATTGGGCGGATCTTGTGACCTCCCATCGCACTGTTTGACAGGATTCGTTTTTTTCGTTGCATTCACTGCGATAAAACATACATTTGTAAATCAAAATGAAACGGAATAAATATTGACTCTGAAATGTTTCTGGAGGAAGGTGTTGTTACCTGAACAACTTACACCGACATCTTCTGAATGGCGACAGTTATGTTCACCCCAAGGTGATGAGGAACACTGCCACAGGAAGGATTCTTTTGAATTACAATCTATGTCATCCAGCCAAATAGGTCCAGTTCCAATACCAAATTTACCATCAGAATCAACAGCCGGAGCTTGGCCACAATCTAACTGTCTGCAGATCACCTCAGCGGCTTCGACCATCACAAAGTCTGAGCAGACTGTGCCCCAGCTCCCATTGTAAAACACTTCCACTCTCCCCTCACAGGAATGTTGACCATTCACCAGCCGCACCTGCCTGTGCCCTAAGAAGCAACAGTGAGAGAGTTCAATAAAACAGAAGGCAGTAGATACTCATTTGGATTCTCCAGCGGTACCATCATCTTTCTTCTAATCTGAGCAGGTAGTGACCACCGTGGCAGCATCCCCTGCTCGTCGACATTTACAATGAGTATCCCATGTGGGGAGATCAACCTATAATCTTGTGAATCGATAGCGCCAAACAGACACCGTGTCAGTACATCGTGATGGTGCAACAAACGATATTCAATCTCTTACCTGTACACACGATGGTGACATCTTCTTTGTGGTAACAGTCATGCTGCCCCCATGGAGGCGAAGCACATTCCCAGAGAGTTGACTCATTTCCTGAACATTTCACCTCATCCAACCAAATTGGCTCTGAGGCGTTCCCGCAAGGGGCAGCAGCTGATACAGTAACTGCGGTTCCACACCCCAGCTGTTTACATACAACATCCGCCTCTAGTGATCCCCAGGAGTCATCACACACCGTCCCCCAGGATCCATTGTAGTAAATCTCCACTCTCCCTGCACAAGGAGTCCCACCGTCCATCAACCTGATCTGAGTATCTTTGTTTGAACATCAACAAAGCATAGTTTCAAATATAACATGCATTAGTTTAATGTAGTGATTAACTCAAGGCAGGAAAGATGAGCTGAGCATGTAATGATACAGCTGATGATCAGGTGGCTGCCCAATCTGATTTAGTCAAATAATTCTGAATTGTTTCATCTGGCACTAGCATTGAGCATTGCTCATCATCATTCTCACAATACAAAATGCACATATGCTCTTGATATTTAATGTAGATTTTCTGGACGAATTATGGCTGATGGTTGTGCGACTAATTCCGGATAGAGTACCAAAATTATTATTTTACTAAATTTTTGAAGGGAGTATTGCCTACAAAAATGTGATTCACTATTTCACTAACAAACAGCTACTAATTAAATCTAACTTTGGAATTTAAATTTTCAGTAAATTTTCACTCACTTGAAGACTGGATCTCAATAACATCACTTGTATTTCCAGTTGATTGGTTTTGCCAAAGTTGTTTGGTTTCTTTTCCAAGATAAAAAAAAGTCAGTGTGCAGATGCGTGCAGATAAGCAAGATTTGCACTGCTATTATATTCACCATCTCAATACTAATTGTTACTCAATGCAGTTCATATTATTTTGTTGTTGTTGTATGTGCTACATCCATGCGAAAGTGGACACTCATTGGCAAGACGGCATTTTGTAAGGTATTTTACAACGTTGTACTAAATTGAGAGTCATTGATTCTATTTACCAATAAAATTCTCTCACCTGAACAAAGAACACCCACATCGTGGCTGTTTTGGGAGTTTGTAGCCACTGGACAGTTCCAGATGTGCGTTTCATTTCCCACACACTGAACAGTATTGATCCACACAGGTCCAGAGCCTTTCCCGTAATGGGAAGAGTTGTAGAGTGAAACAACAGAGCCACAGTTCAGCTGTCGACAGATGACATCGGCATCTATCATGGTCCAGGAATCATCCAACAACCTGCCCCAGGTGCCGTCATGATAAATCTCCACTCTCCCATCACAGCGGCTCCCTCCGTCCTCTAACCGTAAATGCCACTGTTTACCTGCAATGATTTAAATAGACATTTGCTCAATGAAACCTCGTCGGAGATGAAGAATTTACCTAATTACAGGTTTACCTCATTACCAAAGTTCCCTTTCAAAAAGTGGCAATCTCGCCAATATAATGATGTACACATTTATTTTACAACGTGGAAAGTAAAATTATCCTTCACAGTTTATGGTATTACCAGTCCACAAACCTATCCCAAAACAGCAAGCAGTAACAGCCTTAAGCTGTTAAGTCCCGTAACCCCAATATAACTCTTCTAATGGAAAACCGCATGTATGATAAAAAGAAACGTGGGCAACCGTACAACATTGGAATTAATCATTGCTGCAACAGTACTGGAGTATTTTAATCACAGCCTAAAACCAGAAGATGCTCCTCATCAAGCACGGTCTACAAAGTGGGAGTGAGGCGTTCTTATTGTATCTCGGGTGTTTTTGTGCACTGTAAATAATTGTTTGCAGACACAGGATAATGTGGTTCATTTCGAAAATCCAAGGAAGCCAAGGATTTCTTTCCTGCTCGGTTTTATAGTCATTGAAATTTTTGTCATCTTTGATCCCGCTGTAATATTTTAGCATAACTGTTACTCTTAGATAAGATGAAATTCTCTAAGAAAAGAGCGGGCTCATCTAAAAAAAAACAAGTAGTCTGTATTAGAAAGACAATCTCTGAACTGTTTTGCAGTTATTGCTGCTTACCCCACCCACGAAACCCTCTGGGGATACACTTTACAGGATAGTCTTTGAAGCGATTTGAGACGTTGAAAGAAAATGACAATGCGTTGGATCAAAAGCAATGATAATTATTATTTCACTCACCAGAGCACAGAACAATAACATCATGGTCGTGTGTGCAGCTGATTTCTTCCAAGAATGACACAGGACAGTAAAACAACTGCGACTCGGTGCCAACACAATGAAAGTTGGTGTTCCAAATACGACCTGTTGCTTTCCCAAACTGTCTATCAGGACAAATTGACAAAGCAAACCCACAATCCAGATGCCTGCAGACCACATCACCATTCTGTAAATCCCAGTGATAATCACAGACGGTTCCTGATTTATAATCACGCTGCAACTCAACTCTGCCAGAACAGTTGTTGTTTCCACCGATTAATTTCAGGGAATTATATTCTGCAGTGGATCAATGAAAGTAATTTGGATTATGATTATAATACCAATAATAATAATTCAAATAAATAGCCTAACAATTAATGTTGGACAACAAAATTATTATTTACTGACAGTAAACAGGTGAAAGCTGAAACAATAGTGAGAAATGCAGCGTCAGATATTTAAACATTCATCCAGGTGACTGAGGCAACATAGCGCAATGTGAATGTATCTGAATGTATTTTACCCAACATAATAACAATACAATTAACGAATACACTGCATCTCCAATCTTAGAAGGGCATCCCGAAGCGCTTTAAACTACAAGGTGTGCAATGCGTGGGTAGAGAGGGGTCGGGGGTCGGGTTGTTGTGGAGGTGGTCGGGGGTATGAGAGATTGAGGGAGAACATTTTAGTATAAAGCGCAGACAATATGCATGGTTGATAATCTGTCAAAAGTTTGCTTATATTTTAAAATTTGACCCAGGACGCTCAGAAGGAACATCTCCGTGATCAACGCTATTATAATTGGTCTCCCCGCCACATCATCCCCCCCACCCGACACCCCCCCCCCCCACCCCGCCTCACCCCCAACCCCAAATCCCTCCATGTGAGGCTCAAGAGATGGGCAGAAGGATCTATTTATATTTGTAAGTGTGGTGTGTTACTGAGGGGCAAATATGACCAGTTATATTGAATCATGAGTTGTTTTGTTTGTAGGTTGGTCCCATCACTCATTCCGAAATTCACCAACTCGTGGTACAAAAAGTAATCGAAAAACAAAATAGACAAAGAACAAATTTTTTTTCAACATTTTCCATTTGTTGATACTTTATAAATTGACACTTTAGTGAAGGCTGTACCTGAACAGATTATACCACCGTCGCGCTTGTGTCCATAATCTGGCCGACCAACAACTGGCCCCGATCCTTCTCCAAATCGTGCATCACCTGATACCAGTAGAGCAAACCCACATCCGAAATATTTACAAAAATCTGTTGCAATCTCCGTGTTCAGGATATCTCCACAAATTGTGCCCCAGGTGTCTTTTGTGTACAGCTCTACTCTTCCCGCACAGCGGCTGCCTCCATTCACCAGTCTGGGTCTTTTACCTCCTGACAATAACAGACAATTAACCGCTATCAAGAATAACTTCAACATTATGTACATTAAAAACCACCAACAACAACAACTACAACAAAAATCACAAATAAAGAGCGCCGTTCATGTTGGGAGAACTTCCCAAGGCACTGAAGATTCAGATCGTGACCCGAGCAAGGGAGAGCAGCAAGGTAAAATGGAGGTGCGGGAGAGATATAGAATGGGAATGAGAAAGTTGACAGAGCAGCACGTTTGAGGAGGATGATCTTGAGACCGTGTTTCAAGGAGTTGAGGGATGTATCGAGGCGAAGGGACTGTGGGATGGAGTTCCAGAGAGTGGGGGCAGAGAGACTGAATGCTCGTCCGCCGATGATTGGGCGGGTCGGGTTGGGTGACGGAGATGACACAGGCCAGAGCACATTGAACGGAGGGTGCGGGGAGGAGGTGGATAGTAGCACATCAGTTGAGAAAGCTGAGTGGGTGGGGGTAGGTGTGGGAGGGGTGGGGGCAAGACCGCTAATGGCCTTGAAAGTGAGGAGAGTAACTTTAAATCGATCCTCTAGAGGGGATGGGGAGCTAATGGAGCCGAGCGTGGTTGGGTGTGAATTTGGAAGCAGAGCTTAACAGATGCTCCTAGGAATTAATCATTGTGTCTTCAGTTTTGTCACAACGAAGTGTGGGAATTAATGCTCATCAAGATTGATTTTCTGGGCAATAGGTTGTGGCAGCAAAGTCCATGGTATGATAGTGACTTCAAATTCAGAGAATGCTCTTGTTACATGACCTTCCATGTTGGGTTGGGGTCTAAAGGCGCTTCTCTGGATTGATTGATGAATTCAGTGATTTTGAAATGTATTGTTTAAGGAAATGTGTATGTCACCATGAAGTGAGTGGGGAAATGGAGAGGGCGGAGCCGTGAAACGCACAGCCAGTGAACTTGAGGGTCAGGAGAGGAAGCTCTGTATGATATGTCAGTGAACACTTTTCTGTGCTGCATATATTTTCCGGTAAGAAAGCTAAATTGCTCAGCACTTTCATCAGATAATACCAATACAATTTTTTTATATTGAACCACTTCAGGTAGGATGACGTCCAGAAACTCTTCACAGCATCGAAAGTAAAGTGAATTAACTGTGTATTGGGAGGGGCGAGGGGGGGGGAGGTGCTGTGAGGTTACTCGCAGACAGAATATGAGTATTGAGGTCTGAGATCGTGGGTAGAGACAGCACCTTCTGTGTAGTGCAGTCAGTGAAGGCGACGAGTGACATTACTTGCTGTATAATGGCCGGGGGAGGAGGAGCTCAGAGCGTGAGGAGAGACAATAACTTGTACACCGGGTACACATCGCTAACCAATTTGTGGCCCAGAACAGCGGACGAGCCAGAGAACAGATGATAAAGTATTTTGAGAAAAGGGTAAAAACGCACGAGTCCCAAATTCGAGAAACAGTAATGGTTCTGGTATATGGAAAGCAAAACACCTTTTCACCCCAAAGTGGAAAGGACCACTTGTTCTGGCAGAGCCAGAACAACTGTATGTTTGTTGCAATATACACACCAAGATGGGGGATGAAGAAGGCTAAGGTGGCACCACATAAATCAATGAAAAATAGTTGAAACTGATAACTGACATATACTGTGCTTGTTGAATAACCATGCGCTGCCTCTCGCTCCTCCGGAATAAAGTGAGAGCTCGAACAAGTGACATCCTATTTCACGCCCTCATGATGGGGATTATTGGTATGTAGAGTTGTGATTACTTAATATACCAAGAGAGATTAAGATAGAATACCTGCTGTGTAATTGGGTTCGTAAATTCTTATGTGCACCAGTTCACTCGGAAAAGGCGAGAGTGCATTTACGAAACAGCAACCTGTGATAATGTATCACGGCTAGCACCTGCAAACAGTGGCGGACCCCAAATCTGTGGTGGTGTTCCGTTTGGTGGGGTTGGGGGTGGGGTTGTAGAAGGGGAAGTTCGATAGCTACCTGAGAAACCTGGTTAGGAGTATGTCAATAGGAGCGATTGAAGCGTTAACTTAGACGAAACTGTAACTAACATGCATAGGATATAATGTACTGCTTGTTTCAATCTGTTTTATTTACGGGATGCAAACAAGGATTGAAAACCGAAGCCTCAGTATGAGCACTTCCTTCTGTGTATTGCACAGAATTGAGAAGGTGAACAGGGGCAGTATCTGTTGTGTAGTTTGTGTCTGATTGCGTGGGGTGGGTCTGAACGGGTCTGGTATTTAGTGTGGCCCGAGAGGGTGGAACAATTATCGGTTGTGAAACGATGTCTTGGAAAGCTGCTCTGAAATTTGGGGATGAGATCAAGAGGTGATACAGCACCGGATGTTTGATGGGGTCTGAGCGGGCGAGGATTGACAGTATCTACCGAGAAACAGGGTGTGCAAAAATGAGGAGAAACATTGCCTGCTGCGCAATGGGTGCACGAGAGAGTAAGGAGGGAGAATACTTGCTGTGTAATGGGGTCCTGGTAGTGCGAGGAGAAACAAACATTACAATCCTTCTCTCTCTGGTCTATTGCCTGCTCTTCACTATTAACTCTTCTCCCCATATTTATTCAAACACACAACTTATTATTTCACATTGCTATTACCTCTTTAAACCATTAACTGTACGTTTTGTCCTTTGTTTCTTTTTCTGCCTTCTTTGTCTCCATTAGATTCCTTGTCCTCTCTACCCTCTCTCTAACTTGTACTTAAAAATCTCTCCCTCCCAACATGACCCAGTTCTGACGAAGGGTCGTGGACCCGAAGGGTTGACTCACTTTCCTTTCTCCATGGATGCTGCCTGACCTGTTGAGTTTTCTACTGTTTTTTACTATAGGACAATTTGGTTTGAGAAACTGAGGAGAGAATGTAACTGTTGTGTGATGGAGGCTTCTGAAGTTGGGGAGGGAGAGCAACTGTTGTGTAAAGGGGGCTTGAGTGGGTGCGTATCGACAACAGCTTCTCCGTAATGGGTGTCAGAGTGGATATGGAGAGAGAGAATATGCATCGAAATGGTGGATGAGAAATTGATGAAAATACATTGCCTGCTGTGTATTGGGTGTCTGAGAGAATGAGGAGGGAAAATATCTAAAGTGTAATCGGAATTTGAGAACTTGAGGAAAGACAGTGACTGCTGTGTAATTAGCGTCTGGGGAGGGAGAGGAGAGACAACAATGTGCTAAATTTGGCAGAGCATGAGCCGGGTGTATGTGAGTGTTTGCAAGAGCAAAGACACGTGACTACCAATTGGGTTGGAGTGGGTCAGGCTGAGCGACTGATATTTTTATCTTGGAAGAAACACTGATCGCTACCCTAGTGACATACTGCATGCCTCGGTAAATTTTAGTTTCGGTCTAAAAGTTAACTGATTCAAAGTGTTCCGTTTCTGAACCGATGAGCTGGGAAAAATGTAGAAGAAATGAATCAACATGCAGTACGCGGTGGAGGTTAGTGTGAGCAGGAGCGGTAGGGGCATTAGTAGGTGGGGAAGCCTGACTCGCAAAATAGGGATTTTAATCATACTAAAACAGGCGTATTTTGGGATACAAGTTGTAGCAGATTTTCACAAACTGTGGCTCATCGAAAACATGAGAACTGAAAAATGATCAGAGAATGGAGTATTTACCTGAGCAGATGACGCCGACATCAGAGGAGTGTGAGAAATACTCGGAATAGTCAGCCCAGGGCGCTGACTGACAATCCCTCAGAGCGGCCTCACTGCCTCTGCACTCAACATACAACGTCACAATGGGACCTGAGCCTTCCCCAAAGTGATCACTTGTTGTCGCTGACAGGGCGGCCCCACAGCCCAGCTCCTTACACACCACAGCCGCGTCCAGCATATCCCAGACATCGCCAAACACTGTGCCCCATTGACCATCGTGATAAACCTCCACTCTCCCAGCGCACGGGCTGCCTCCATTAGCCAACCTCATATCATCTGAAACAATATCACAAACAAACGTCAGCTGCTCATTTAAAAATAATTGTAGTCACAAAAGATAATAAGAATGATGGTAATAATCCTTATGTGTGTCTTGGCTTCTGCATTTTTCGACTTTACTTGAGAAAATAAACTATAAAGAGTTACTTAACTATAAAGAGTTACTGCTCTGGATAGTAAATTATCCGAAGCCTTGTAAGAGCTTCGTGGACTGCGTCGCTGTTCATTTTAATAAATGAGCAACACAGAGAAAAACAAGAATGGACTTCTCTAGTTCTCACAATCAATATGTTAAAAGGCACCGCAGACAAGTGTCCTAATATATCTCGTGTAAGTTATAAGTTAACCAGGATTCGGCACAATAATATTACGATTTCATAACTGAAACAAGGCGAAATCTGGATTGGAATCGATGCGTGGATTTTGCGACGGGAGATAAGCCTGTTACACGTGGAAATTAGTTGAGGAACAGAACTAGGATATTAAAGTCATGTCACTGATATTGGTATAAATAAGGGATACAATAGTAGTGATGTTAGGGTTATCGGGGAGTAGATATATTTACGTTCCATTCCTTTCCCTATCACAAGGCAATCAATATGTTTTAAATTGTTTTGCTCAACTAGAATCACTCGAGTGTCCCCACAAATACTGCGGTTAAAATTCGAACAACAGATAATAATAATGATCCCTGCAGATGAAATATTTCTTCAATCTAATATTGTGAAGGACCGAAATAGCTCAAGGACAATCACGGTGGAGAGAATAACTAATTTAAAACTCATATAATACTCACCTACATTCTTAGCTTGACCGTTGACTTGCGGACCTAAACGGGAAAAATATCAGCAGTTAGTTAATCTAGACATTGGTTGGATTGAAGGTGGCCCTTCGGCCTATTCAGTAGTATTCACTCACAATAGTATATCGATAGATGTGTAAACACAGGCATGGTGGAATAAGGAAACACACCTACGATTTTGCCTGGGAATCGAATCCAGGATCTTCATCATGCGAGATAATTACTGTTTACGCTTTGTTACTGTATTGCACATGTACGATTTGAACCAATTAATGTTTCTATAATCCGTCACACAATCCTATGACCCTAATCCCTTGCGTCGTTTTTTATATATATATAAAGATAGATACATGCGTACACAGGCTATTTTATAATCGAATAATATTGATATAATAATTCCTATACTAACCAGAAACCTTTCATGGGATGTCATGACTTATTATGTCATTGTATCCTCTTAAAGAGCTTCTCAGAAAATAACAGTGTGGTGACGGTGTCTTCTGTGGATGAGTCATGGCATCCAGTTGGACTCAGCAGCATTCACGCAAATAGCCGTGAATTACGTGATTCACTGATCAAATTATTAATTTTCTAATATGGTTTGATGTTGGCGACAATGTGTGTGTCTCTTCTCCTGCTCTCTCTCTCCCACTCTATCTCTCCCCTCCATTGTTGAACTGGAGCGTGTTCCCCGTTCTATATGTGTGTCTGCGGGTGGGAGGCGTTTCATTACTAAACAGCAATGTGAGGCAGGACTGACAGGCTGTCATGGCTGGTGCTGGAGACCACACGAGCTGCTGGATATGGCTACAGTGTTGGGAAGAGCTGGGTATTCCAGCGGACGAGGCATTGCGCATAGCAATAAAAGGATAAGAAAGTGGTCAGACAATCCACGACAGTTTGTCGGACACTGCAATGTACAATCAGGAGCCGCGTTTCGCTTTAAAGTCAGCTAACATCACGCTGTACCATGCAAAATACGATGAGAAGTCTTAAGGACGTGATACAGCATTGTGTCCAATGAAAGGATTCTTATTGTTTCCTGCACCCGAGAATACAGCAGTATGATTATTATTATATTAAAAACGTAGCAATATTTCGTCCACAATTATACCGTCAATTCACTTGGAGACGCCTAGAAGATTCGAAAAGCGCTACATGAAACGTAAGCATTATTATTACTGGATGTGATACAATATTCATCAGGGTATTGGAAACAACGGGACAAGGCAGCGTTGTAATGCACTGTGGGTGGTTTGCGTTAGTACTATGTTATTTGCTTTATTTTCTCTTCTTGTTTGTGATCAATATAAACATCAAAGCAACTGACGAACAGAGCCGTGATCCAGTCCGGACAGTGTGCTTAATAATGATAATAATCCTTTTGACACAAAGCCTCATCATGTCATTGAGAAGACTCAAAGCACTTCACAGGAAATACCGTAAAATACATAGTAAATTGACTCAATTTTTAGTAATAATGATCCCTGCGTTTGATGTTGCGCCTGATTAAATTTTCTAGACGTCTCAAAGCGCTTCGCAGTATATGCTGCAAGGTAAATTAATTGACTGAGTATGTGTGGGTTACTTTCTGGACTGGATCAATTCTGTATTATTCTGGATCAGATTAAATCTGATATTAGCGGTTTCAAATTACAAGAAGGAAAACCGAATAGTTAGATGATAGGATAATGGATTAATCACACAAAATGTAATGACTTTTTTGAAAACAGATTATAATAGTTGTTTAGAAACATACAATTGAAACTACCTGTGTGTCTGTGTATATTTACATTGAATGCTGAAGAGCTTGGAAACACTTGAAGATGTACAAACAGGAATGTCTATCCAATGAAATGATTTTAAAACCACTCTCTGAGACCTTCTGTTTTTTTGCTGCAATATTGATGGGATTGTATTAGTTAATACACTGTGATGAGGGACGAGTATGTGACATCTACCCAGCCTCAGTCTGACAGCTCTACCAACTCTTAGTGATATGAATGGTAGGGACGTTGATATAATAATTCACTGGTGAGTGTGGGTGTGTGTGTGTGTGGGGGAGGTCTATTGCTGCTTTGTAAATATTGACATCCTTGAGATGTCATTAAGGTAGATGTCCAAGGTCACACAGCCTGATTAGAAAGATAGGAATTGTTTTCGTAGTGTTCTGCCCAATAATCCTTTAGATAAAATTGATCACTTCAATTTCTCTTCGACTTTCATCTTCGACCGTGCCTTTTGTTCCACCCTGAATGTTTCGACCTCCACTTCGTGTCTCACCCTTTCCCAAACACTCCCCTCCCAGCTCGGGTCACACTCCTCCTGTGCAGCGCCTTGGGACGTCCTACCGACGTGAAAGGCGCTCTATAAATGTAATTTGTTGTTGTTGTTGTTCCTGGTTGTTAGTGAGCAAATTGCCGTGTGCAAACTGGATACTGTGTTTGCGCACAAAACACACGGTCTCTACACAATACAGTAAATTATTTGAAGTGCTTTATGACATTGTATTGGTGTGGTAAGGCTGTTCATCAAATACAAGTCAGATTGAGTGAAATGCTGCAGTCAATAGCAGAGACATTCATCTGCACTCTCACCCATCAACCTCCGGTACTGTATCTCTCGGCTGATGTCACAGGCAGGAGAGAGACACAGAGACAAACACACACACACAGGGCTGTGCAGGGCTGGGCAGTGGGTCTGTGGGGGATGGGTCCCATGGCAGAAGTTTAATCTCTGTTCTTCTCAGTGACCTGCCCTCGGCTCCCGTTAACTCGGGAGGACGTCACAAGGCGCTGAACAGTTAGGTCGGGACACAAGCAGGGGGGAGAAGGGTCAGGGTAGGGGGGAGGAGAGTAGTAGAGGAGGGAGAGAGAGGAGGGGAGCGAAAGGCACGGACGAAATGGAAGGACTTGAGACAGGACTTGAAGGAGGAAAGGGAGAAAGCGAGGCGAAGAGATTGCGGGATGGCGACCCACGGTGTGGAGGGCAGAGAGGCTGAGAGTCTGCCACCAATGGTAGGGCGGTTTGGGCGGGGAAAACGTAGCAGGCTGCTTGAAAGGGGGAACGGACAAGTTGATGGGGAGAGAGCAGGTGTTTAGTTTGAAAAGGATCAGAATATAAAGCAATGGTTTAGGTAAAGGCTTAAGAGTACGTAAGGCTCCTTTAATAAAATTTATATTGTTTCCTAGCCTTTTCTGACTAAATGCAGATATATTTTTTAAAAACTTAAAAGTATTGATAAAAATTAAGCGCATTTTCGGCTATGTTTAACTTAACAGTTCCTTGCTTCTTCGTACAAACCAATTTATTTTTAAATTTAGTTACTTTGCCCACGAGTTCAAAGACTTTATCTTTAATCTGTTTATCAGTCACTGTGGAGGGAGCGCTGAGGAAATCAATCAGTCAGTCTAATGCGGCTGCAACATTTACTGCGTGTAAAATTCAACGTTTAATCGCTTCTTTGCGTTTAATATACATATAGTTTTAATTTGCCGAAGATTTAAAAGCCTGACTGTTGCATTTCTTTACTGCTGTCATTACCTGGGTTCAATTCCCAAGCAGGGCGAAACCTTGGGCCAGGTTCCTTACTCCACATGATTAATAACAATCTTTCAAAACACAATACTAAATTGGTCACCCATTCCACGACTGTTTGTTGGGACTCTTCTGTGCGCGTTTATCTGCCACATCATGCCCACATTCAGCTCAGTTTTCAGTGTATTCTGTGAAGGGCTTTGATACATTTAGAAAACACGAAAATCGCTATATCAAATGAAGCAATTAGCGTTTTTATCATTACTACACGATCAATGTTTATTCGTGGATTTTAAATTGAATGATGTATCAAATCGCGGCATGGTTTAATTCCCCGTCTCACAGGAAATAACTCTGTTCATATCAAGTCTGTTCATGCCGCTCAGAGCAGAGCAGGTGCAGAACTGAAGACACCGGCTCAGAAGCAGTTCCACAGTAACAGCACCGTGTCCTATCTGTGGCTGTCCTTCACTGTCAATTGTAGCCTCTTGGCCAATAACAGTCCATGTATTGACTTTTGCTCAATGAAATTCAAAGTAGAATATTGATATCCAGATGGGAATATATATATATTTTAAAATCAAACTTGAATTTAAATATGAATCCAATAATATTGACTCTCCTGTCGCGACCCTGACCTGGCGACACTTGGCTCAACAAATCGCGTCCTTCATGATCCCACCCACCCACCCCACGCACACAACCACCGAGCGGTGACTTTAGCCTTTCTGTCTCCGCGCTCGGGAACTCTATCGCGCAGTCCCCGCTACTTGCTGCTTCCTTCCCTCCAACTCGCTACCTTCTCCCATGTCCGTCTGAAGACTGTCTCATTATCGAGCATTTCTGTCACCAACTCCACTCCCTGAGCTCCCTGTCCTGGCGCATGTGTGTGGCCAGCTGAGTTAAGCCAACATTCCCTGGGGTTCCACATATACAGCTCAGTTGTGTAGCCACCACTTTTATAAGCGTTAGCTCTCCCGGCCGTCAGGCAAGTCGCTATATCAATATAACTTGTGTTGATATGTAGAAACTGGAGCATGAAGAGCAACAGTACCCAGCATATATAAGTACTGTTTGCATTGTACCCTCGCTTTAAACACCAGTGATATTTAATTGAACAGTAACTCAACATAAACTAAATGATATAAAATATTCAGCTTTAACAGCTGGAGATGCAGCCTCTCACAGCAGCAGATAATTCACCTCAAACCACACTAGTTACAACTGATAAACTCTTCGTGTTTAAATTGAACATGATGTGCACCAACAAACAAAGCAGAATATTATTTAATAATTAATCCAAAATGCCGAAACAAACATTGCAATGTTCACATGACCCACAATCTGCTCCGAAGTACAACAACAAAACAACAGCATTAGATGTACAGAGCGCCTTCCACGTCGGGAGGGGATGAAGAGTTAGGCGGGGACTCGAGCAGGGGAAGAAGGGTCGGGGTAGCGGCAGCGGGAAGGAGAGTAGGAAAGCGGGGAGGTGAGTATGGCAGCAGAAGAGCGTCGTCACAGAGGAAGTTCTTGAGGCCAGACTTTAAGGAGAAAAGTAAGAGAGGCGACGAAGCAAAGGGTTGGCGGGATGGAGTTCCAGAGTGTGGGGGAGGCAGAGAGGCTGAGAGCCCGGCCAGCAATGGTAGGATGGTTCGGGCGGGGGATGCGGAGCACGCCAGACACAAAGCAGATATACACATTGCCTCTGATGTCACAAGGTCCTTTACCGTTTTCACTGCCTTCAATTGAATACTTTCAACAACATTTGTCACTATTTCATATAAAGTCTTAATACATCTGTACATCCATCTCAGTTTCAGACAAATCAGACTTTCCTCTTCTTGACTGATTGGGGAAAGTAATCATGTCTCTTAATTTATTAAAAATGGTGACCAACCTTTTGATGATTCAAAGGAACGATTAATCTATGTTTACTCCAAATCAAAAATTCATCAACTTGTAAACCTGGAAAACCATCAACTCTATTGATTCACAAATGCTTTGAAAATAATTAATTATGTTTAGATGGGACACTAAATAAAACGGCAACACTGTGGAAAGTGATATAAATTCTAGTGATTTGGTGGAGAGGAATTCCATCTATTATATTGTTAGTGTATACAATATTCGGAATTAAGTGCCATTAATCATCTACGGTTACTATTAACAAGTACAAAGAAAAATATTATGATTGTGGTTATGATGAAGGTAGTTCAGTAAACATTAACTTACATGTGAGCGTGTGCAGGAGAAGGTAAATCACTAATGACCGCACCATCGCCACTGGACAGTGGGAGTGTGATGTGATGGACATCAAGCCAGTGCTATCAGCCACTAAACCCCTTATTGCCCAGCCCCACACAATAGGTCCAGACTAACCAACGACTCCGGCCATATCATTAATAGATTGCTCATATGCAGAAAATATATTTTTTGCATCTTGATAAGATTAACCAATCAGCAGCGATGTTACCCTACATGGATATATTTGCTCGTGTTTTCTCTTTCATCGTGCTTCCTGACATAGTGACGGAAACGTGGCCCATGAAATTAGCCTGAGCCTTGCCTGTGTCTGATGCAGGATTACATGTCTTGGGGGGAACGTGAGAGTCTATTGGCTCTCAATAAGCAGCCAATCTGTGGGGATCCTGTGACTTACTGGTTAGAGCACTTATCTTGCAAGCTGGGGAGAACAAGTTGGGTAGACCTGTGTTCGCATCCAGGCAGGTCAGGGTGAATCCCTCGGCAAGTTTCCTTACTCCACACACCTAATCATAATCCATCAAAAAAACTACAATAACAAAATTGGTCATTTCATTCCACGACTGCTTTGGGACACTGCTGTGCGCAATTGGCTTGCAAGATTCGCCCACAAATATGCAATCAATTCACTGTAAAGTATATTCTGGGAAGCGCTTTGGGACGTCGATCAGATGTGAAACGCGCTTTATCAAATGCAAATATTATTATTAACCTGTTCACGGCCACCATATCTCTCTTGTTTGCTTGATGGGAGTTGAACACTTAAATTCCTCCAGATTGTTTGAAAACCTTATACATCAATTGTCATTGTATGTAATATCAAAGTAATCATAATGTTTGCATTTAAAGCACTCCACAAACTCGACCCACCATACATCTTGACTTCCGGTCACACCTCCGTTCAGCAGGGTCTGGCCTGCTGCATGTCCCCCGACCCACCCGCCCATATACTGGCGGACGAGCCTTCAGCCACTCTGCACCCAACCTCTGAAGCTATTAAGTCTCTTCTCCTCGTGCCCTATCCCTGGCCTCCTTAGTCTCGCCTCCAGACTCTTCTCTTCGATGGACCCATTAGCAATTCCTAATTCTCCACTTCACCTCCCTGTCCTCAGCGAGGACAGGGAGGTGAAGCAGTAACTGTCCAACGCCTTGGGACGTCCTCCTGACGTGAAAGGCGCGATATTAATGTAATTTTGTTGTTGTATTTGTAAAAAACATATTTCGCCCTAAATCATCGGGTATCTCACCTATTGGCTGTCTTAAGAACAATTGAGAAATTTACTGATATCAATGGGAAAACACTTCCACCGCTCCCCCTATCTATAAAACTTGCTCTTGCCTCTGGAGAATCCTATATCCTCTACTTGCCACTGACTTTAGCTTCACCCTGTAATAGTATGATTTTATTATGTTTGTATTCTTAGAGGTCCTGAAATTTCCAAGACTCTAAGTTGCCTCTTTGAGAAATGATGGGTTACATTTCAACTGACGTCGGAGCAGCAGGCTGGATTCCTGCTTTAAATCGTGTGTATGTGTGTTGGAGAGAGAGAGGGGGAGTGACGAATAGTGCACGGTTGGAGTGGGATGTCAGCAACGACTGAGGAGCAGTGGGAAGGTTGGGGTGGGTGTGGGAGTGGAGGGTGGGGAGAACTAGCAGCAGAAACTGCAGAGCCTGATCAGACAGAGACATAAATGTATTTTACTCGACATTGGCTGCACCACAGATATTCTGATGCTTTGCAAAACAAAATGTGTTACTGAAATAACGGCCAAATGAATACTTGAGATTGATTATCAAAATCTACTGCAATTAGTAACATATTAATAACCATGATTGCAGTACACTGAATAGAAACTGACAATATGTGTAAGATAAACAGTAATTGTAACACAGAAACCCGAGGGTTTCTGTGTTACAATTACAGGCCAATTAAACATGTTAGTATCAATTGCCTGTGGGAGTTAACCATCTCCCTGTGGGATGCAAACCTCAGAGGTGTGTGTGAGCTGACACCTGTGTCGTGCTCACACCCGCAGATCTGCCCCTCCAGGATTGGCTCATCTGAAGATGCGTCACAATCAATTGACCACACGTATCACCGATGACTTTGTTCTGTGCTACAGAATTCTAAGCCTCTGTAACGTCACTGTGGAGAGTAAAGAGTTAAATTCACCACCACCTGTCAGATAAGATCTGAGCTGCTGCTTGTTTCCTGCTTTAAACTGCGAATGAATGAGGGAGTTTGTGTGTGTGTGTGAGAGAGAGATAGAGAAAGGGGAGGAGGGCAGTGGGTTTCTGTGTATGTTTGCGTGGGGGACGGTTCTCTGTATTTGTGTGTGTATGTGTGTGTATGTTTGTATGTGTGTGCGTTTGTTGGTTTGGGGGGTGGGGAGTCTCTATGTATGTCTGTGAGGGGATTTGTGGTTGGTCTGTGTACCTGTGTGTGGGGAAGTGTGTCTGTCTGTGCCAGGAGGATCTGTCTGTGTGTGTGTGTGTGTGTGTGCGTGTACGTGTGCGATAGTTTGAGCAGGACTGGTAGTGAAAAGTAATGGAGCAGATCAAGAAAACAGACAAAACGTGTCAGTTGAGGCAGGCGGCACCACAGCGTGTCTGCTGCTTTGCTGCAGGTTCTGCAGTAAATTCAGGCCTAATCGATACTTTCCATTGATTGTCTGGTGATGTCACTGAGAGTGGTGATGTCACTGAGAGTGGTGATGTCACTGAGAGTGGTGATGTCACCGAGAGCTTTGGTGTCACTGAGCCCGATGATGTCACTGACAGTGGTGATGTCACAGTTGGTGGTGATACAGTCCTAATTGGTACTTTACATTGAATATCTGGACCCACTGTTGTTACTGACAGAAATTATGAGAAACGACACCAACATATTGAACATCAAAGAGTATTGATGAAATAATGGAGAAACAACATCCGACGAAGCGACATTAAGCGAGGTCTGCCTGTGTATGATCAAATATAGTTCATTGCCAAGCGTTTCTATGCCATACTCACAGGCCTCTCAAACACTGCACATCACATTCAACTAGTGTTTTAAGATATGAGGCGTGTTCACACGTGACCTGTCTGCCCACCTGAAATATTTAATCTAAATAAGTGTAACAATGGATTTGTTCACACAGGTTAGGCCTATTCTACAGATCAGTCTCCCATTAACAATTTATTAATTCAAATGTTTACAATATTCACTTAAATTCGTGGAATATTATTCTCAACAGGAGTCTCGATAATTGTCCCAATTAAACTGCTCCTTTGATTTTTGATCGTTTACACTCATTATCCTGGGATAAATTAATGATTTTATTGATTAGCAGACCACGCTCAAGGGGCCGAATGTCCTATGCCTGCTTATAATTCTTATGTTCTTAAATTTAATAGTTAACACGAACCAATCAATTACAATTTAGCAGCATGCTAATCAGAACATTAGTTTTAACAGTAAAGTGGCATTTTTAAATGCTTTGGCAGGAATTGAAAGATGTACTTTGCCTTAGTTTTTCCACATATCATTGAGATCAATTCATGATCCAAATGAAGGTCATTATAATTGGTACTTTCATTCTGGAGCTTTTGATAGCGTTTTCTCTTTCTCTCGCCTCTAATAAAGTTCATGGTTAACGTCCTATACCATCTGAGCAACCTCCTTTAGAAGTAGGCCATTCTGCCCCTCGAGCCTCCTCAATAAGTCATGGTTGATCTATTCGATCTCTTCCTAGCCGCCTTTTCCTCATAACCCTTAATCCCGTCATCCACAAGAAATCTATCATTCTCACTCTTTAACATGTTCAAGCACTGAGTATCAACAGACCTTTGGTGGTAGAGAGTACTGTAAGTTTACTATCCTCTGAGGGAAAAACTTTTTTTCTCAACTCATTGCGAAAGGGCTGAATCCTCATTTAATACTGTGACCCCTGGTTAAAGTTTCTCCAACCAGGGGAAACAAGTATCTTCCTATCTATTCATTCGTGTCGTTAAATAATCTTGTAGGTTTCTATAAAATTAACTCTCATTCTTCTATAATCTAGAGAATATAGGCCTAGATTGTTCAACCTATCCTCATAGTTTATCCTGCTCATCTAACCTTGGAGAACAATGTGCTTATATCTGAGCAGATGGGGAGGCGGTCACAGTGGGGGTAGGTCTCAGTGGGATGGGGGCAGTGGGGGGGTGGGGGGTGGGGCGGGGGCTCAGCTTGCGTGTGTCCCTGTGTATGTTGGGTTCTCGTTGTGTTTTTGTGTACATGAATGTGGTGGGGGTGGCTGGGTTGGTCTGTGTGTTTGTGTGTGCGGAGCTAGCTGGGCATTCACTGTGAAATTGAAACTCAGAGGCCAAAGTGTGTGGCTCTCTATGCGTTTGCTTATGTATGTATGTGGTGTAGGAAGGGTTGAGGTGAGGGGGTGGAGTTGGGGGTTGGGGTTCTCTGTGTGTGCGTGCTGGAAAAAGCGGGCCTGACAGCGAAAGCTACAGTCAGATCATTAAGATAGATGTAACCTGTGTTAGTATTTGTGTTAGTTGACAGAGTTTGTGGTATGCTGCAGGATCTGGATGTGGAATTTGTAGAAAATACCGGAATAATTAGTAATTTAGATTGAGCAACTTGATCCAATATTACGACTAAAATATATAAGAAAAATAACCCTAACACAACCCACACCAATCAATAAAATACATCAGAGCCATCAGATCATTACTGAGTGTTTATGTGCTATACTCACAGGCCTCTCAAACACAGTAGAGTAATTCACAGTGTGATATAATAAGAATTGCATTTGATACAGCCCTTTTCACGTCTTATCGACATCTGAAAGTGCTTCACATTTGCGCACAGCAGCGTTGCTACCAACAGTTGTGGATTGAAAATGACTCAATTTAATTAGTGTAGGTTTCTTTTGAGGGATTATTATTAGGCATGCGTGTGGAGTAAGGAAAGTTACCCAAGGTTTTGCCCTGTTCTGCCTTAAATCGAAACGCAGGTCTCAAGGTCTTGTAAGGCGAGGCCTCTAATCACTGAGCTACCGGAGCTCCACACCCCACATTGTCTGCCCTGACCTGTCCCAGTCTAACACACATACTTAACAATGACTTCTCTTCTGTGCTATAAAATGCTAAGGCTCTATGACTTCACTTTAGATAGCAAACAGTTGCATTGGCAGCTGTTGTCAGATACCATCTGAGCTGCTGCTAGTTTCCTGTCTTCTAACCGTGTGTGTGGATCTCTCTGTGAGTATTTGTGTGCGTGAATGTGTGTGAGTGAGAGAGAGTGTCTCTGTGAGTTTGTGTGTGTGTGAGGGGGAGATAGAGAGAGACTGTGAGTTTGTGTGTATGTTGGTATGTGACAGAGATAGAGATAGAGTCTCTGTCACTTTGTGTGTTTGTGTGTTTGTGTGCAGGAGACAGAGAGAAACAGTCTCTTGGGTTTTTTGTGTGTGAACACAACAACAAAAGAATTAGGAGCAGGAGTAGGACATTCGGTCCCTCAATCCTGCTCTGCCATTCAATCAGTTAATGGCTGATCTTCGAATCTAACTCCACCTACTCGCCTTATCCCCATATTCCATAATCCCTTCATGTACAAGAAATCGATCAATCTTACTCTTGAATATGTTCATGGACTGAGTATCTACGCTCCGTAACATTAGAGAAATCCATAAATTTACCATCCGCAGAGTGAAGAACTTGGGGCTGACCCCTAATTTGAAGACTGTGACCACTGGTTATAATTTCTCCAACCAGGGGAAACAGTCTCCCTCTATCTACTCTGTCATACCCCTTAATAATATGACAGTTTTCTTCAAATCACCTCTGATTCTTCTATGTTCTGCAGAATATAGGCCTGGATTCCTCAACATGTCCACGTAGCTAACCCCCTTTATCCCAGGTAGTGTATCTACGTTGTACATTCAAGACGAGTACATCCTTTCTTAAATACGGAGACCAAAAATGTGCTCTCACCAGGGCTCTATGCATTTGCATCAAGACTTCCCTACTCTTATATTCTAACCAATTTGTAACAAATGCCAAAGTAACATGAGCATTCCTATTTGCTTGCTGTACCTTCAAACTAACTTTTTATGATTGGTGTATAATGACAACCAATTCCCTCTGATCGCTAACACTGTCTAGTCTTTCCCATTATAAAAAAAAGTCTTCTCTACTGTTTTTACCACCTAGGTAGATGACTTAACACTTCCCTGCATCATACGTCATCTGTCACTAAATTGACCACTCACCTAGCCTATCTATATTGTGTTGCATTTTTAAAATTTCATTCTCTGTGGTTAGTTTCCCTCCTAGTTTAGCGAATTTGGATATTTTAAGTTCGATGTCCACATCTAGGTCGATGATATAGTTTGTAAATCGCTGAGGAACAATCACTGTTCATTGTGGCATCCTGCCGATCTATGAAGGATACGTTTATCCCTACTCTCTGTGTTCTTTCCTTTAGCCATTCTTCAATCCGTGCTTGTATATTTCCCTTAATTCCATGGGCCCTTATCTGGTGATTAAGCTTTTTTGCGGCACCTTAACGAATGCCTTTTGGAAATCTAAATACAGTACAACTTCAGATTGCTCCGTATCTAATCTGCTTGATATATCCTCAAAAAACTCTAAAAGTTTAGTTAACCATAACTTCTTTTTTGTAACATTGTGGTCCTCTAAGTATCCCACTACGACATCCTTAACAAAGGATTCTAGAATTTTCCCGACCACCGATGTCATTCTAATTGGTCTATAGTTCACCATCTTTTCATTCTTCTTAAATAGTGGTGTGACAATTGCAATCTTCCAATCAATGGGGACCGTTCCAGAATCCAATTGTTTTTGGAATATCAGGCACAAAGCCTCCACTATCTCATGAGCCACCTTCTTCGAAACACTAGGATGCAAACCATCCTGTCCAGGGGCTTGCCTCGTTTAAATGCCAACAACTTCCCAAGTAGCAATTCTTTGCTGATCTAAATTTCCTTAAATTGCTCCCTATCATTAGTTCCTTAGTTCATCTATTAATCAAGATGTGTGTGTGAGTGAGAGAGAGATAGCAATACAGTCTCTGTGAGTTTGTGTTTATGTGTGAGAGAGAGGGAGAAATACAGTCTCTGTGGTTCTTTGTGTGCCAAAGAGACGGTATCTATGAGTATGTATGTGTATGTGAGAGAAAGGTAGAGAGAGAATCTTTGTCGATTTACTCATCTGGGTGGGTGAGAGAAAGAGAGAGACAGATACAATATATGTCTGTTTGAGTTTGAGTTAAGAGAGAGTCTCTGTGAGTTTGTGTGTGTCTGTGTCAGATAAAGAGTTAGAGAGAGAGAGAGAAAGTCTCTGCGATTATGTGTGTTAGAAAGTGTACATGATTGACAGCGATAGATCAAGAGAGAGATAAAACTTGCATTAGTTGACACAGACTGCTCCAGTGTTTCTGGTCCTTTGTCAAATAATCCATATGTGGAACTTGAAGCAAACAATAGCCTGATTAATTCACTAGATCGAGTATCTGGATTCACTATTATTACTATGACAACTTAACTTCAAGTCTTTGTCATGTCACCTGAGCCATGGTCACATTTGATATTTCTGCCCAACTGAACCATCTCACCTGATTAAGCAAAACGGATATAAGATGTCAACAGTTAGGCCTGGTATGCAGACCAGTGGCTCAGTAACCCATTCATAATTAAATGGGTCACACAGACTAGTGTTATTCTACAGACCAGTGGAGAATTAACCAAATTATTAGTTCAAATGTTTGTAATATTTACAGAAATTTACTAGATCAATGTTCTCACAAGACTCTTGGTACATGTTACAATTTAAAATGAATCTGAAACTTTAGATAATTTCTAAAATTTATCCTGCGATGAGTGATTGTTTAACGCAAACCAACAAATAAATATTCAGCTGTAATTCAAATAACCATATTAATTTTAACGTTAATGTGTCCATTATAAAACGCATTGGCAGGAATTATTAAAAAATCACTTTTATATGTCAACAAAGGCAATGAGATCATTTCGTCCTTCAACCGAATATCTTTGTATGTTGACACTTTCATTCTGGGGTAACCCTCTCTCTCTCTCTCGCTCCCTCTCCCTCTCCCTCTCTCTCGCCTCTGGTTCCGAATATGCTCGGTTGAATAACAAAAATAATTTTGGAATTGACTTACTGCCAGACTGGTTGATTGGCATACGATGCTGTAAATCTGCAAACTGTATATTTGAAAACTGGCTCGCTGATAATTTAGCATTTTCTGGATTTTCTCATCAATCAAATGTGTAAACAAAATGGTAAGTCCATTTGGCTTCCAAACAGGTCTGAAGTAGTTGATTTTCTAGATGTAGAGGGAGACACGGCCTGGGTTTAAAGTTCCTTTTCCAAGGATGGCAGCCCCATTACTGGAGAATTGACGACGAGCAAACCTGCAGAACATCCTAAGTTTGGAAGTCAACCACAATATGCTGAATCAGAGGCGAGAGTGCCACCTTCTGAGCAAGGAAGAATGGAACTTACAAATATATAGCGCATAATGGTCAAATTAAATCAGGTAAACTTTTAAACATGAAGTAAAAATGGTTTGATCAGCCACTGGTCGGCAGAGAAAGCTTAATATTTGTGATTAACTGTTTGTTATGCTTATTTGGATGAGGAAGTTCTGGTGGACAGACATGTGGATTGAGACCAGGACTCAGATGACAGCACATTGGACTCGTAGATTTAAATGGACCACGGTAATTTGATCCTACAGTTATTAGCAGGACTGTAATAAGACCAAAAAACTCTTGTGCATCATCTATTTGTTGCTATTAATTGTACTTATTGCTGGTAAATGTACTGGTGTCAAGGGTCACAATTTTCACTTCAGTAATAATGGATTTAAAAGCTCAATATCATCAATTAATTAGGCCGGTGATTATTTCAATGAGACGGGTTCCAACATCAGATATGTTTTATCTATTTGTGTGATCTGGCTCTACAGCTTTCATAGTCAATTCCACTCCCCCCGCTCCCCCACTCCCCCACCTCATTCTCTCTCTCCCTCCTTACATTTCTCTCTCCCACGCACAGAAACAAACACACACATAAACTCTCTTTCTCTCTGTCTCTGTCTCTCTCTCTCTCTCTCTCTCTCATACACACACACAATCACACAAACACATACACTCACGGTTTGAAGCTAGAACAAGCAGGGAGCACAGATGTTATCAGAGATCTGTTGCAAAATTAACTCTTTAATCCTTAAAGAGTTATCACAGAGCCAAAGGAATTTATGGGACAACAGAAAGCCTTTCAATCATAGCATCTTTAAAAACGAAACGTTAACCTGCCTCTTGCCATATCAATATATCTTAGTTCTCTTCAGACATTCATAACATTCCCTCTAGAAACCTCAGATGGTTCCTACTTTAAGCAACCCGCCTGAACTGGAACAGTAGAGTGTATCTTCTTGGAGAACTCCTTTGCTGTTCCCCTGTGAACCTCCCCAACCTCTCTATTCAGTGACCTCTAGCCGGCTCCATGTGCCGTCCGCGACCCGCCCTACCACTGTAGGACGGGCTTTCACGCTCTGTGCCCCTACAATGTGGAGCTCAATCCCACAGTCCCTTCCGATCACTCCTCCCTCGCCTCCTTCAAGGCCGGACTCAAGACTCTCCTGTTCGACCGTACCTTCTGCAGCCCTTCGAACTCACTCCCTTCCCTCTTAACTCTCTCCCGCCTCTCCCCCCTACCTTGACCCTCTCGCTTGCTCGGTTCCTTGCTGGCTGTTCAGCACCTTGGGACATGCTCCCGGTATGAAATGTCCTCTATCAATGTAATTTTACTGTTGATGTTGTCGGTTCAGACTCAGTGACGCTGGGCCAATAGGCCTCAATGTGTGCTGTGATGTTTTAGAATTCTCTGTCCTCTAGTGACTGATCCACAGACCACTTGAAACCATATGTTGGTAAGGACACTAAAAACGTGTTCATATCAATATATCTATATAGTCAGGCCCAAAACCTTCACTGAAATAAAACTTTGCCTTTTTTTCACTCCTTGATAATAGGTTAAAACATTTATCCACACGAATACTCATTAAATGTCTTCTGCACACTCACTGTGACACTGACTTTCCTACTAAAATGCGGACGAAAACTGTATGATAAACTGCTATTATATCTGAACAACAATTGGTGCAACTTTATCTTCAGTTGTGTAGTTTTGCAATGATTTAACCAAAGATGCCAAATACAGCATAGATCTGTAGAGCAAAGAATGAAAAGGCAACCACATGGGATAGATCGGATTATTACTGAAATCTCTGGGTAATTCACAGGGATAAAAAAAGCTTCTACTTTTGCTATATACTTCAACAACATCAACAATAACTTGGATTTATACAGCGCCCCACACGCTGGATGGCATCTAGGCTGACATGATTAGCGACAATATCTCGACTGTGGCAAAGGATATCGACACAAATACTCCCACCACCATCTCCACGCCTGGGAGTTAGGTTGCACCCCTCTCAAGCATAGATCTGTAACTGTTACTGGAAGCTGCTGACGGCAGGTGATAAATTGCTGGCAACATGGAGAGCTGTGCCTATTTCCCCATATTGCTGCCCACCATCCAGTGACTAATCACAGACCTTGTCAACCATAGGGAGAATCAGCGCAGACTGCTACCAATAAGAGGAAGAAACCGAATTCCTGTTCAAAGGTGATGCCAATCAACGAGATGGAGAGTATCCGGCATGTATAGTAACTAAAAACAAAAAAACAGAATACGTGACGAAGTGTCGTGGACCTAAACTTTGTCTCAATTTCCTTTCTTCATGGATAATGCCTGACCTGCTGAGTATTCCCAGCAAATTCTGTTTTTGCTTCAGATTTCCAGTATCTCTGGTATTTTATGTTTGGTTTGATGTACAGTAACCAAACTCATTCGGATCAAGTGTGGTAACTGTTCTTTTCAGTTACTCCTCAGATTGTGCTCTTCCCAGAAAAATCTCCTTCTGATATTGACTTGAGAAGATAGCACCATAATAGTACTACTCCTCAACGCATTCTGGAAGGTGATCTCCCGTCATGTAACTAGGCCTCAATATTGCTTAATTCCAAATCTGAGGAGATTCAGTTTCTCTCGCAATACAGAACGAGATCCCAGAATACAGAGACCGGCCCTGATATACAGAGACTGGGACTAATATATAGATTCCGGGACTGTTAAACAAGGGTGATCAATGTTGTGTACTGCGTACAACTTGGAACAAAGCGGTTCATGCTGGCCGAGATTCTTTATAAAGACGTCAAGTTAACCAAAGGACATTGATACCAGCGTTACATGCCAAAATCACTAGGCATCTTCATGTTTCTAATGATGATTTCTTTTTGAGAAGTATCACATGAACTGCTTTAAAACATATGAAAGCACTGCATTTGATATAGCACTTTTCTCATCCTCTGGATGCCTCCATACCCTGTATAAAATATGTTACCAAGTGAAATAACTGCCTCCTTATGGGAAACATATGGCAGCCAATTGCAACAGCAGTGTCCTACAAATAGCCGGGATTGCAATCACCAATTTATTATGGTTTTTGTCCTGGGTTAGTGTCAGACATGTCAAATAAGTAACCTTTTTCAAGGTTTCGACCTGCCTGGAAATAAACCCAAGTCACTCATATTCAAGGTGACTGGTCCATCAACCGAGCTGCAAGCCACTGCAATAATTATGGACAAATGGAAGGAAAAGCTATTTCGATTGTATGTAGGGACGTGTGAGAACAATGTTCAAACAAATTACTGTAATATTATGAAAGTTTCAATTGGTAACAACGACTGGAAATCAAAGGGAATTGATTTGGTTGTTTACGTGTTTATCAACAGATGATAAACATAATCCTTCGATTTGATATAGCGCTGTTGACGTCTTCTAGATGTTTCAAAGGGCTTCACAGATGTACTGTAAAGTGAATTGACTGTATATTTGTGGGTGAAACATGGAAGCGAATTGTGCACTGCAGTGTCCCACAAACAAGGTAGATTGAATAAGTAAGAAACATATTATGACAAGATTATGACAGCTTCCTTTGCAGCAGAACTGCAACGTCAGTATTTGTCAGATTATAAATGAATGGCTGTCTTGGTAGCAAGGACTCTTTACTGCACCAATGGTTTGAGCAGGTATTGCAGGGTGATGACTGGGTTTCTTGTTTCAAACAAATCGACGATGTTATAAGTGCCAATACAGCCAGGTTTCTCACCAGCGACATGTGCCTTCGTTCATCAAAGAGGCACCGAGGAACCAAAAAATACAATACAGGAAACAAACCAAACAATCATCCAAAATCCTAACATCAGCCAGTTCCAAAGCAGTCGTTTTCATATTTAAGCAGGATATGATGTACAACATTCAACCTGTTCTAAGAAACTGCACCACTTGAATTAGATCCTCTGGATGCTGGGGAGACAATGTAGTCTGGCGGGGATAGCGGAGATGGGGTCATGGAGTATGGAACGGTAGAGTGCACAGGCCAAACATTTTTGGATTGCTTGCAGCCTGTGGAGGCAGGAATTGGGAATAGTTGAAAGATTATTCCTGAGGGATTCTGTGTTATCACTACACGCCTATCAAACACGTTATGATCAGTTAATGTTTACAATAATTTAGGTAAGCATTGTAAACATAGTTTAATAATCGGTTAATGAGCTACTGGTCGGTAGAAAAATCCTATTACTTGTGGTCAGCTGTTTGTTATGTTTATTTAGATTGGGTGACGCTGGTGGACAGATATGTGGGGTGAGACGAGGACTCAGGTGAAAGCACATTGAACTCTCAGGTTTAAATGGGCCACAGTGATTGGTGTACGGGACTGGCAGCGAAATCCCCTGACCTGACAAATATCTGTCTAATTCAGTCTGAAAAAAGTGAATGGATTCAGCAACAATCCACGGCCTTTTGGCAGAGGGAGATCCAGATTCCTAAAAGAAGGGGAGGGGAGGGCACAAGAAATAGTTTCACTCAGTGAGTTGTTCGAATCTGGAAATACATTGCCTGAAAACGTAGTGGAGGCCGATTCGATAATAACTTTTAAAAGAGAGGTAGATGTTTATTTGCGGAGGACGGTTTTGCACGGTTATGGGGGGAGAGAGAGAGAGAGATAGTGAGCTGCGGAGTGGGATTCAGTTGCTCTTTTCAAACAGCTGGCACAGACTCGAAGGACCAAATGGCCTCCCTCTGTGCCTTCGTGCATTACGATGCTAAGATCTATTTCACCCACAAATATACATTCTATTTTTCTGCTCTCCTTCCCGCTTCTCCTATCTTCTCTTTCCCCCTATCCAGCTTCACCCATTGCCCTCTTTTCCAGTTTCTTCCCTGGCTCCACTTCCACGACTGTTGGTTGGAAACAGTTGTGCGCAATTTGGGTGCCGTGTTTCTCCCACAAATATACAGTCAATTTTCCTTATTTACTCCCCCAACTAGTAACATTCCACCCCTGCTCTGATCCCTACCTCTTTCCACCCCTTTCTTCCCTCTTGTCTTCTCCCTCCCCCCTTGCGCTGGTCCCAACCATGGGATGTTGTTGTTTTCTGTGAAGCGCTTTGAGACCTCGATATGACATGGAAAGCGCTTTATAAATGTAAGGATTATTAGTTATCAATATTATATGAATCTCACTGGCGTTTGGTGGAGGGGTCCTTTAAATCTGATGAATGGAATTGCCACAAAACATAATGATTCATTTCCTGATTGGTGTGCCTACTGCTCTGTGAGATGGCAGAGAACGGTTTGATTGTTCCTCCATCTCATTGATATGACATATTTGCATACTTACAAAAATATATTCTACTTCTCTGTTGAGGTTGTGTATAGGGTTCTGAGATGTATGTATTTCTTTTAAAGATCGTCTCATTCAATGTTCACAATAAAATTTCTATGACAGTGAAATCACGACTTTACTACACTAAAACAATATTGACACATAGCATCAAAAAAACACGAAAACATAGAAACCCAAACCACTGGAAATAACAAAACGTGGAAAGACACATTGAAATGAAGACACATTTAAACACATTGAAATACAGAAACAAAGCTGCAGAGAAACATAGGCACAGGAGTTGCGCATTCAAGCCTATTCCACCATTCCATAATGTCATGACTGATCTGCACCTCAACAACAATCACTCACCTTTTGCCTTGTGTCCCTAGATAATTTAACGTGGCTGTCAATTGTGCAAAGCAACCCACAAACAGTCGTGGATTGAAATGACAATTTTTGTATTGTTTATTTTTGATGAACAACGTCAGGAATATCACCCCAAAACTGAACAGTCTCCAGACGTGGTCTGTCCAAGAAACTACATACTGTAGTTGAAGAATCATTTCCTCACCATTATAATCCAATCGATTGACATGAAGGCCAGCATCCCATCTCTCTTTTTTCATCACCCTCCCGTGACCGCTACCATTTGCTCTGCTCCCTACCTTGCAAGGTTGTTGTACTCTGTGAAATGCTTTGAGACGTCAATAAGATGAGGAAAGCGCTATAAAAACGGAAGGATTATTATAAATATTATTAGAGTTTTCAATAAAGTTGTGGAACTGTGAGTTTGTTTATAGTGATTACTGTACATAGACACCCAAATAACTTTTCTGCCCCACACTTCTTCGTTCCCCCCCACCCTCCTCCCAGATTAACAGATTAGACGCACAATAAAACTCCATTTTAATTGCCATCCATCCCACCAAAGACCACAAAGCATTTCTCAGGAAATAACAACAACAACTTCGATTCATATAGTGCCGTCCACGCCGGACGGCGTCTCGGAGCGTTTCAAATAACTGTCTATTGTACGCAAACATGGAGACCATTTTGCTTTCACATACAGAGACACATACAAACAGACACACACACACCTGTGATGTGAGTAAGAACAGCCTATGAATCATTGCCGCCCAGGCGCCAAGCAGATAAATTCCCTTCTCTGATCCCAAACTACTACAACAACAACAAATTACATCTATACAGGGATCCTCATAATCTGTTCAATTGAATTGATAGGAAAAAAATCTGTTTAGTTTCTTGGTTGCTATGCGCTCTGCTCTGTGAGATGGCAGAGAAAGCTTCAATTGTTCTCCATCTGATTGTCACACCATGTATTTTGCATGTTTCCAAAAATATATTCTTCATCCTTGTTGAGCCACTAATTTGTGTGGGGAACTGAGATGTGTGTATTTGGTGTAAGGAACTTCTCCATCAATGTCTGCGTTGACTTTTCTATGAGAGTGAAATCTGATCCTCACTACATTATACTGACACGTAGCATCGGAAAATAAAGACATGGAAATATAGAGATACAGAAATGCAAAAATATACCAATATAGAATCAGAGTATCTTACGGCACAAAGGTAGGCCATTTGGCCCATCGAGTTCTGTGCGAGCTCTTTAGAAATAGCAGTTTACTCCCACTCCCCAGCTCCCTCCTCATAACATCGCAAACCCATCCTCCCGAAATAAATAGCTCCCCAAATAAATGTCTATATAGACACATAGAAACCCAGAAACATTGAATGACAGAAACAACAATTTACATTTATAGAGAGCCCTTCACGTCGGAAGGACGTCCCAAATTGCAGAACAGTCCCGTTGGGATCCGAGCACGGGGAGGAAGGTTTGGGGTAGGGGAGTTGGGAGAGTGAGGAGGGGAGCAGAAGGCATGGTCGAAGCGGAAGGTCTTGAGACCGACCTTGAAGGCGGAAAGGGAGGAAGCGAGGTGAAGCAATTGCGGGATGGAGTTTCACAGTGGGAACAGAGAGGCTGAAAGCCCAGCCACTGATGGTTGGGCGGTTAGGGCGGTGGAAATGCAGCAGACCAGTCTGCTGAGTTGAGGGGTCGGGCAGGCTGATAGCGGGACACGTGACTAGAGCAACATAGAAACAAAGAAACATGGAAATACGGATGTACAGTCAACCCTTGCCGAACACGATTTTCTCGAGTGCGAATTCGACTATAGCGAATAACTAAATTTTTTTTTTTTTTTTGCGGAACCCGAGTAAAATCTGACTATGCGTACGGGCTGGCCCCACGTGCATAAGCACTTCAGAGGATGCTGCCATCTCCCACATCAATCTGGTGATTCTTCAGTCTCCAACTGTTCACCCCTCTCGTAGTTCACCATCCTCATCAACATCATCATTCATTGGTAAAGTACAATCAAGTTTGTTTCATTTGTAGTTACTCTATTCATATAGCCTACCTCTTCCAGGACCAAAGGGAGAATAATTTATCCCAGTTGCGGTAGTGTAAGATGTTGTTTTTATATTCAGTGAATCAGTGAGAGCGGGGAGGGTGATAATCAAGCAGAGTGACTTTAGTACGTAGCTTGCTTTGGTCGTGTGTCGATGTGCCTGGAGGCCTGTGGATGCATTCCCCTAACCCCTTTTTATCGCATTACTTCGTAAGCTTGCCCAACGCGATTTTACCTAGTGCACTGTTTTCCAGGCACGTAATCCCCGTGTTCAGCGAGGGCCAACTTTATAGAAACACAGAAACATAGTCACTGGAGATACAGCAATCAACTGATTAGGGAGCAATCATAGTGATTGGAGACCAAAGTTTATATGGTTATTAATGCGGTAACGGGCACATAGTAAAAGAGCCAACAATGGGAAATGTTTTATACTTGATAGATAAATAGCAACAAATGACCAACGTAAACGTGGGAGATGCAATAAGCAAACATCAATCACAATGCCGTTACGTTTGACATCATAAGAGTTGGCGAGTTTAACTAACCCCAAAACTGCCGCAATTCAAGAGGACTCACTTAGTGCAAATCAAATGTCGGAGTGTGCCTTGAAGTCTTTGGTATGGCAATGAGAGTAGAGATTCTACGGAGTAACAACAACAATAACTTCGAATTATAAAGTGCTCTCCATGCCGGATAGCGTCTCAGAGCGCTTCACAAAAACGGAACCGAGACGCGAGGCAGGGGGAGGGGGGGAAAAGGTGACCGAAGGCGCGGTTGAAACGAAACGTCTTCAGCTAAGACCTGAATCTAAGAAGAGAGGGGTGGGCGAGAAGAAGGGAGTGAGGATGGGTGTTCCAGAGCCTCGGGCATAGTTGCTGAAGACACTGCCGACGATAATGGAGCAGAGGACTCCTGGAACAAGGTGGAGACCAGACCCTGTGAAGCGAAGGCAACTGGTGATGTGTTGAGGAGAGAGGAGGTCAGAGAGTTAGGGGTTGCAGAGGAGAGGAGAGTCTTCAAAACAAGAGTGAGGATCTTGAAATCGATCCGTTCCGGGACAGTAAACCAGTGAAGTTCCTTCAAAGAGGTGATTATGAAATATACTGTGTACCCATGGAAGACAAAATTAACAAACTTGAAGACAATCCAGGTTAGTTGGACGAGGCTCCATAGGAATTCATATAGAGGGAAAAATGCCATTGAAGGCCATCAAGGAATACGGCATAGAAATAAGTAGAATTCAATACTGGAAGGAACTGAACCGTAAATATGGGTTCATGAAGGAAAGAACTTGCCAATCTCATTCACTGGTTGCTTTTGATGGTATGACAATGACACTTGGTAAGGTTAATGCTGTCGATGCTGTAGTTCTGGATTTATCAAATGTCTTCTGAATATCCATCTAGAACATATCTATAGACACAATATTACCACCAGGGCGGTGATCTCCTCCAACATTCCAAAAATATTTATCAGACAGCACCCAACTTTTCCAATCCGAGGCGCTGGACAGTCAGAGACTTGGACCAAAGCCATGGATTGGAATAAAGAAGGGTGAAGGGCTGGGAAGATGGGGATAGGAGGTTGGCTGACAGTACAGACAAAGAGAGTTTTCTTGAGATGTGCCTTCAAGGAGCCAATGAAGGGAGGTGGATGGATTGTGGAATGGATAATCAGAGAGTAGGTGCAGAGTGTCTGAATACGCAACCACTGATGGTGGGGGAATGTGTGGTGAGGGGGGATTTGCATTGCAGAGAAGAAAGACAAAGGCGCTCAGTCCCACACCAGGAAACAAGTACTGATGATTTGCTTACAAGTAAACAAACTGCTGGTGTTTAGTGTAAGTATAGTTAGAGACCGGTGGTGTCAGAGTTATTGTGATTGTCGTCCCAGTGCCGTGTACCTCACAAACTTCACAGCAGGAACCACACTGTCAGTGAGTCTGAGGAGTGTGAGGACGTCTGGAAGGTGAGTCTGTGATGGGAGGCGAGCGCTGAACAAAATCAGAGTCTATCAGTCGAGTTAGTGGCCATTCAAGCCATGGTGACATGTTGACACTGTTTATGCTATCTATGTTCAGTCTCAATAACCTGCAGAGTGCACTTCTCACGCACTCTGGCACAGTTTTCCGTCCTCGTAGATTGATGGATGATTTTTCTTAGGTTAACAAACTTCTGCAAACTAATAACAATAATTTGATCACTCAATCCCACGACTGCTTGTGTGACATTTCTGTGCACAAGTGGCTGCTGCGTTTCGCCCACAAAATCGGCAGTCAATTCACTTGATGTTACATTCTGTTAGGCGATTTGAGTCATTTCAAAAATGTGATAAGACGCAGTATCACATGCAACGACTATTATTATTATTTTATTATTGTTGATGATATATAGATGATGTCAAATTATTGTTTTCAATTCGTTGTTGTTCCTCTTGCAATTACTTTCCATGTGAAAATAAATGTTTCACCTAACCTCTCCCTCACTCTACTCTAGTATTGGTTCGAACTAGCAGTATGTCCAATTTCTTGTTGTTGATGTTCTTTGATTGGGGATTCACTGACAGTTGCGTTTGTGGAGATGTCTGTGGTGTTGTCTTGGCTCAGTTAGTTGTAATCTTGCGTGAGTGAAAGACGGTGCTGTCAGTTCAAGACCTAATTTAGAGGCATTTGCTCCCAGTCTTGGTTGGAAACCCAGCAATGTTCTGGGGGGAGCTCTGCATTATTAATGGATTCTGTCTTTCAGGTAAGGAGTTGGACTATAGCTCAATGGTCAGTAAAAGAACCATACAAATGATTGACATGTATTCAATTCCCAGCAGGGATTTGGCTTAATTGGATTAACCCCTTGGCTTTGGACGCAATACGCCATCTCTGATTGGCTTAACCCGTGGCTATGGAGGAGGCGAGCCGCCATCTCTGATTGTTTTAACCCTGGAGATGGGATGCCGTCTCCAATTGGCTTGAACGCGTTAGTCTATAGTTGGATTTCCAACCTCTGGTCACATCAACCCACCATTCGCTGTTTGTGGGGGACGCGGCCGCTGCGCGCAAATCCCAGCCCCGTTTCGCCCACAAATATACAGTCAATCCACGTTACACCATGTTCGGTGGAGCAATTTTGAGACATCAAAAAGATGGGAAAACCGCTGTAACAAATGGAAGGAATATCGTTATTAATATTATTAGTATTAAACTAAGGTATTGTCTGCCCGATGAGGTGAGAACTGAACATCCTGCAGCAAAATTGGGGAAGAGAATTTCTCCGAATATCCTGTCCCCAACAATTCTCCATATCAAATGGTTTTCCAGCTCACGGCTTAGAGGTCGACATTATGGTATCACCCGCCTTGGGACGTCCACCGAAAGTGAAAGGCTTTATATACGCATGTGGTCTGTTGTTGATTTTGTTCTGTACAAATAAATGTTGTGTTTGTTTAGTCACTGCAGTTGATAGTGAAAATCTGCAAATAGCTTTGTGCCACTTTACACCTGGAATTAATTCTCCATTTCAAGACATAACTTCTCGTACAATTTCTGTATCGCTCTTTCACTCAATGGCACTCTGTCTCTCTCCCTCTCCCTGTGACTCTCACACACTCGCTCTCTGTTACTTTCCCCCCCTCTGTCTACCCCACACACAAAACCCAATACCCCCACCCCCATTCTGTCTTTCACACTTTCTTGATCTCTCACTCAAACTCTCCGTCTAATTCTCTGCCTCCCTCTGAATGTGAAACTCTCTCTCACGTTTGTTTTGTCACCCTCTGTCTCAACCTGCCTGTCACCTGCTGTCATTCTCTGTATCTCACTCATTCTCTTTCACAAACATGCTCTGTCGCTATCTCTCCCTCTATTTGTCCAATGCTCTTAAACATTTTCTATCTACCTCATATTCTCTCTTACAGTCTCCCATAAACTCTCATTCTCTTCTGTTCTATCCCTCATCTTCTCGTTCTCAGTCTCCCTCGCTCTCAGACCCAGTGTCTACCTCGCTCTTGCTCTGCCCCTCTTTCTCAAACTTTCACTTCCACAATTTCTATTTTTCACTAAGTCTCTGATACATGCATTCTTCCCCTCTATCTTTGTCACCCTCCCTCCCTCCCTCCCTCGCTCCCTCGCTCCCTCCCTCGCTGCCACCCTCCCTCCCTCGCTCCCTCCATCGCTCCCTCCCTCCATCCCTCCCACCCTCGCTCCATCCCTCACTCCCTCCCTCCCAACCTCCGTCCTTCACTCACTCACTCACTCACTCACTCACTCACTCACTCACTCACTCACTCACTCACACATTAGTTTAGCTCAAATTCTATTTCCCGACCTCTCCCTGTCACTCTCTCTCTCACTCTCTATCTACCACCAACTCTCCCGTCTCTCTCTCATCCTCACAATCTCTGGTAATATTGCCGCTTGTGTTACAGATGCTGTGGTTGGCTACAATGAAAGACCTGTTCATTCTACTGTTGCTATTGGTTCCAGGTCAGTTAGTTCCTCGCTCACAGAATTTTCAGAGTTATTTCTCTGTTTGTATCACACTTTATCTCCTACCCCTGTATATGGCTACTGCTTTTCCGTGCACGGGCTTCACAGCACATCTATCCACAACACGCACATCACATCTGATCCCACCCCACACAGCATACCTGCCCCCACCCGACATACACCCATTTGGGGTCCTCCAAAGCTGAAGAGAAATGCTTTCTCTCAGCGATTTGTTCCAAACTGGAATGCATTGACTGGAAAACTTGTGGATGCCAATTCGATTACAAACTTTGAAATAAAGGCAGACATTTTATTTTGGGAGGATGGGTTTCCAAGTTATAATCATTGCATTTAGTACAGCGCTTTTCCCATTTTATCGACGTCCCAAAGCGCTTGACAGAATATATTGAAGTAAATTGACTGTATCTATTTGTGGGTGAATCGCAGAAGCCAATTGCGTAAAGAGCGTACCCACAAACAGTCATGGATTGAAATTACCAATTTTATTATTGTATTTTTTTTTGGAGGGATTTTCATTAGGCGTGTGGAGCAAGGAAACTTGCCCAAGGTTTCGCCCTGACCTATTTGCGTTCGAACACAGGTCGAACACAGGTGTAAGCGCTCTGAGACGCCGTCTGTCGTGGCGGGCTCTATATCAATCGAAGTTGTTGTTCTTGTTGTACACAGCTTGGTGTCCCCACTCTCTCGCTCGCGCGCTCACTCACTCACTCACTCACTCACTCAAACACTCACTCACTCACTCACGCACTAAATCTCAACTCTCGGGTGGGTGGAGCGGTGGAGGCAGCTGGTCACCAATGGTTAGTTTTGAACCTCACCATCCTGTCATTTGCTCAAACATACACAAGCGCAGATGCTCTCTGCTCTTCCCAGCTTTTCAGACCATCGAATTTTCAGACAGAGTTTATCACAGGATCAACATAAAGAGAAGCTAGACTGAAGCGCGGGATCACTGCCGCGCTCACTGCACAGATCTGGTCACTGACTGACTGATACACAAGCGCACACACATACACTGTCATACCTTCACTCAGACAGTCATTCTCTCACTTTCAGCTCTCAGGGTTGGGAGGGTTGTTGGGGAGCAGTGGAGCCGGCTGGTCCCAAGTAGTTAATTCTGACCCTCACCATCCTCCCATTTGCTGCAACAAACACAACGATTGATGTTCTCTCCTGTTTCCAGCTGTACAGAACATCCAATCCCTGGAGAGAGAGTATCATATGGTCAACATGAACAGAAACTGGACTGAAGCCCGGGATCACTGCCGCGTGCAATACATAGATCTGGTCAGCATCAGGAGCCCAGACGAACAGAGTCTGATTGATCAGCTGGTTGTTCTGAATGAATGTGTCTGGATCGGGCTGTACAATAGCGATAAGAACAGTGCCGGCTGGAAATGGTCAAGTGGAGACTCCGTCAGCTACACAAACTGGGATGCTGATCAGCCGGGGGAGTACACAACCGAACCAGTCTGTGTCTGTGTGAGCAAAGCTGCTTCTTTGTGGCATGACTATCTATGCTTCGAAACATTCTATTTCATCTGTTACACAGGTAATGAGTGTGTGGCTAGCACGACAGTGTGAAGTGTGATCTCGGCAGCGTCTCACTGCTGTGAAATCGATTGCTGTGGGTGTGGGGCTGGGTCACTGAGGTCCAGTCAGTTACTGACACTAGCGGGAGACCTGAGAGGAGAGCCGGGAACCTGATATCACAGACACCGCCAGTGACCGGAGGATTCCCCCAAACCATCTCAACTGCATTGTTGGTCATAATACTATAATAATCCTTGTGCTATATATAGTTCATTCTCAAGTCTTCAGGGCGACTCAAAGTGCCTCACAGGGTATTGACAATCAAATTGATTCCATAGATTGTGGGTGAAACACAAATCGCAATGATGCACTGCTTGTTTGAGGGACGAATTACAATAACAATTAAGAAGAATCCTTTGTTTGGCGTAAGGGAAAATACCCAACAATGTGCTCTGAAGAGGATTCAAACAGATATCCAATCCAATGCGGGTGTGTGTGCTCTAAACACTGAGCTACAGGACAACGTCAGTGTAAGCGCTGTGTTAACTGGAATGGAATTATTGAACATTGTATGTTCTATACAGTTTACACCTAGAAACTCCAAAGTAATTCCACTTCATATTAGCTCATGTGATGCGCTGTGAGACCCGTGAAAGACATGGAAAAGGCGTTATATGAATGGCAAGGATTGTTATATTATTCTGAATGATTTGAGATTGGCTCTATTTATTGTGAATTGACACAGCCTGTGACCTTGGTTTTATCCCCAATCCTCAAGCAACAGAAACGAATGTAACTGGACGTTGTCAGCTCCGGGTGGGACTGAAATATCCGCAGCCACTATACAGGATAATCTAGAGGTTAGACCAGTTTCTTTCTTTGCGGCTGGCGACTATATTGTATGAGAATGGGGTAAGAGATTGGCATTGAATCCTGCACAGTGCCAATAAATCTCACATGTTTATTTACAGAGAGAACGCAATCAACAACATCTCCATCCACCGCAGCTCCTGAAACCTCCCCATCCACAGCCACCAGAGTCACCTTCACCCCATCACAGGACCCAGCCTCGGAACCCATCTCCCACTCAGCAACAGGTCAGTGTTGATGTGCTGCCCATTAGAAGCTATTTTTCTGACTGTGGCTACCACCACATCTCGTCCGTGACCGTAAACTCTCCCGTTCATTCACATTTCTGGTATTTCAGATCCACCCGCCCTTCCCCAAAGCTCGGACTCTCCTCCTCCACCTTCCAGTTTCCTTCCTCTTAACACTGAGGTACCAAGAGTGACTCCCGAGAACATCTTTACTGGAACTTCCCGTGTCACAGGTAAAGTACCTCTCCACCAGTCTGTCATGCTGTTTATTACCAACCAGTTAGTGGATCGGACACTAGTTCCAGGTGGGTGTGGAGCAGTTACCAACAACTCAACCTGTCACACACCTAGATTGTGCAGCTCCTGTAGCTCAGTGGCTAGAGTACTCGCCTTACAATCCTGAGACCTGAGTTCGACGGCAGGCAGGTCAGAGCGAAACCTTGCGCAAGTGTCCTTACTCCACATACACATGACTAATAATAATCCCTCCAAAAACAAATGAATAACAATTGATAATTTCAATCCATGACTGTTTGCGTGACATTGCTGTGCGCAATTGACAAATCTGGAGTCAATCAATTTACAGTATATTCTGTGAAACACGTTGAGGTCTGGATAATGTGTGAAAAGCACTATATCAAAATGTAAATATTACTCTCATTATGGTGGTTATCGTTATCCAGGTCGGTGTCTCTGGGATGTCCATTAAGTGCTGTGTTGCTGATGGTGACAACTCACAAACTGGGACTTCTGTTCGACGCCAGTGGCTTTTCGCCAATTCGGAATGAGCTGTCTAACAGAACTCCTAGCCTTAAAATCAATGGCGATGTAGTCGGTTTCTGCTCTTTCCTCTAACTTAATGTTGGGTGCTGTAGCTTTTTCTGGTGTCCTACTGCTTAGTGGTTAGAGTGTACATCTTTCAAGCACAATGACTAAGGTTTGATTCCCAGGCAGTTCAATGAAACACGTTGGGCAAGTTTTCTCAATCTACACACACACAGAGACTTCTATTTACATAGGAGCACCTAAGCACCCAGTTGGTCGTCGATTGAAAGATCAATTTTCCAGGTGTAATTTGGTCAATATAAAATTGTTTTCGTGTAATAATAACAATAATAATTTCGACACTTTTACCAAAACTGTTTCAGCACCTTCATCGTGTGCAATTATTTGCCAAATTTCACAAACTAAATATAGTCGCTGCCCTTTACACGATATCCTCTGACATCTCAAATACATCATAAGGCGCTGTGTTAAAATGAACGATTCATATATGACCAGAGTCCTACTTGATTGAAAAGAAAATGAAGGATAACGTAACCTGGCGCTTGGCTGATGGAACCTGGGGCTTGACATCGAGCAGTTAGATTGAAGTCAGAACTGGAGTATGAGCAGGGAATCCCGAGGTAATGCTTTCTCTGTCTCTACAGATCGACAGCCTCTGCCAGTGGACCTCGAGGATCAGGCCTCCTGTGATGCTGACACTGGTCAGTGAAAGTGGTGTTTCACTACTTCTCAGCCAGTCCTTACAATATATCTCCTGTGTCACATGCACTCTGTCACCTACCGACGTGTCACAATTCCCCCGTTGCCCTCCTTCCTGAACTCAGTCTTCCTTCTCCATTGGCCACTCGCCTCATCCCTTCGCACACACTTTCAAACCCCTTCAGGCCCTGACAACTGCCTAACGATCCCAGCCGCCTAACCCACCCCCATTCCAGTACCCATTGCCTCCCCTAGACTGGTTCCAGCCTCGGGTTGATACGTCGCGCATCCCGCAGTGCCCGAGCTGTCGACTACAATGTCAGGAAACTCTGAAACACTCATCCTGTTCCGCCTCACCGTTTCCCGGGTCCATCTTCAAATTACGCCTGAATATCTTCCTCTTTGACTGTGTTTACGGTCAGCTCTGCTCTCCTACACGCTCCTCCTCCTTGGCATCGTGCCCCATCACTGCCAGGAGCCCCCGGCTTCTATCCTGCGTTAAACTGTACACATGCAGTTTGCCGTGGTGGTGCAATGCCGCTACACTCAGGCTTGTCTCCTACTAAATTCTGCCAGCAGTGAGTCAGCAATTGATGAACCAGTGTCTAATGCTGATGTTAAGAAGCTTTTTGTCGTGTAGATTGCCATGTGGTGCCTTTGAAGCTCCACGTAACGTCCACGGATGGTTCTCTCCCTCCTGATGACGAGGAGGAATTGAAGGCGGCGGTTTGGGAGCAGGTACGTCACTGCATTAAAGCGACATTCCACAGTGTGAAAACCAAGGCTCCAGCACTGACTGAGTACGCACTGAACTGCAGCTTCCTGTCGCCTTCCACTAATTGCTGTTTTCAGGAGAATACTTTCTCCACGGGGGATGAGTGGTTGCACCAAGTTGCCGTCTCTGCCTGCAGAGGTGGACATCAGTGATCACATGGCACAGCCGCTACAGAGAAGAGAGTTTCTCTCAGTGTTCTGCCCAGCAATCGTCCAACTAAAATTGTTCGCGCAATACCAGTTTATCCCCTCAGTACCTAGAAACGTCCTCCTGACACGAAACACACTATACAAGTGCGGTGTTTTATAAAAAAAAAGTTGTACGAGTTGTTGCTGTGTGCAGATTGGCTGGCGAACTTAGCCTACAAGATATCCATTACAGTAATTTCTGGGAAGCAGTTTGTTACGACCAAATGAATGCGCATGACGCAATAGCCTTTCCAATTTTATATTACTAATACCATAATATTTGTGAATTTATTCCAATCAAATATCTGTGAAGTGGTCCAATTCAGAAAACCAACGTCTGTGTGCAAGTGACTCTCTCTATCCAGCCTGTGCTCTGTGCTGCTCTAATCTTCTTGCTAATCGATTACTTTATTCAGTTGCTGGTGCGGCTGCAGGCAAAATTCCCGGATCTGAATTTCAAGAGAGTGAAGGAGAAGAAATGATTTGCTGGCAAGACTACCTGAGGCATTAGGTGCCTTGGATAAGCAAAGGCTGTCACTGCCATGGGCACAGTTTTTGTCTTGTTATTTCACCAGTTGCTGCCTCATTCCTGGCTTTAGAGGGCGCTGTGAAATCTGGACCTTCTGCATCGTGTTGTTTGAGTCGATAGAGGTGAGACAACACCTTAGAGCTAAGCTTTACCCCAATGCTGTGACAAAGGTGGGTTCTATTTCATGGTTTGTTTATTTTAATCCAGTAGCTTTGATTTTAGGAATACTTTCCTCCGAGCGCTGTGAGATGCGAGCATGGCGCCATATAAACATAAGTTGCAGTTGCTGTATTCTATTGAATCTATTATTGAAATGATGTGTAAAAAGTCACAACACAGAGAGAGGATTGGGTTTCTGTTACCACACATATTGAAAGTATTTCATTTCCTGTCATCGTTACAGAATTTGCATGTGTAGTGTTGTTGTTGTTGGTGGTGGTTTGAGGATCATTTTGTGTTTGGTGATCAATATGGGAGCTTTTTAAATTGTGACCGTTTGTGTTTATATCACCTCACCTGTAACGTTTCAGTTTCCAATAAAGTTTTTCAAACACAAACGATGGATGGAAAGTTGGTCACGTGTTTTGTTAAAACATTGCTCTCGGGCAGTTTCCCCTGCACTGTGCCCGTGGTATAGGATTAGAGTTGAAGAATTAAAATGAACTATCAACAATAGATGTTTTATGTTAAATATGATAGTAGCATGTCACTTTTCTGGGAGGAATAATTTTTTGAACAAAGAATAAATTAAGCACTCATTCTATGACTCTTTGTAGGGCAGTGCTTTGTGCAGTTGTCGTCAAATTTTTCACGCAATCCATGCAGTCTTGGAAGAGTTAAATGCTAAGGTATACAGTGTATACAACGTTCAAGGCCCCAAGCACAGTTTTTATGGAAGGTAGCGTTTTACATGTACTACCACCAATGTAGTTGAATGCATCCACTGCTCACGATGCAGTCTTCTCTACATCGAGGAGACCAAACGCAGATTGGTTGACCGCTTTACCGAACACCTCCGTACTTTCATGAAATATAACCCTGACATACCGGTTTCATGCCAATTTAACTCTCTTTTCCATCCGCAGTCTCACCTCTCCATCCATGGACGCCTACGCTGTTCCAATGAACCTCAGCGCAAAATTGTGGAACAGTACCTTATCCCTCTATTGGGATCCTCAAATCCCTCTTGTCTTAATATTGATTTTTAACAATTTGAAGCCATAACAGCTCAGCCCCCACCCCACCCCACTCTTCTGTGACCATATAATCTACTTATTCTTTGGCAATTACAGCTCCTGTTTATTTACTTTAGTTTCAAAAAGTATGGGGGAGGTGAGGAGAAATGTGTTCACGCAGAGAGTTGTTTGAATCTGGAATGCATTGCCTGAAAAGGTGGTGGAGGCCGATTCGATGACAATTTTTAAAAGAGAGGCAGACATTTATTTGGGGAGGACAGGTGTAGTGTATCAACAAGTAAAGTTGCTGTTAATGCAATGGATTACAACAGATTACGTTGATGATCAGGATTTACAGAATACACGTGCAGCCGAACAGAGTTACAATTCCCAAAAGTTGTGTAATATGTCATTCGCATTTCGCGCATGCATAGATGTGCTTACATATATGGCATTCCTCCCCCCTTAGTTAAAACATACAATAGCCCAACTTCTGAGTTAACTAATTAAGTCAATTTTTCATTCCTTAACCTGAATGATTTTAACTTTGATCTAAACTGTTAATTTCAGTCATATTGAAATATTAATGTTCTGTGTCCATGTGTGTTTGCACCACTATTCTAAAATGTCCTTCATCCATATTCTGTGAGTTCACATTTATTTCAAATGACCAGAACTTAATTTTAAATCGGAAAAGAGTCCCTTATTTTGACGAGATGTTTGTGCGTCTTCCTCTCACTCGATGTGTCGGTGCGGTTAGACGCTACAGATTGGTTTGCATGGTCCTCGTTGAGGTCATTGTTTTCATCCAGTGCATCACCCTGGTCGATGTCGTTGATGTCATCATTGTCCGCATGTCCATCCATCCCAGGGAAGCAAGCGCCATCGTCGTCGCTCTCAGTGATGTGTGTGAAGAACGATTGTCAACTGGCTCTCATAGATCGTCGACATGCATCCACTGGATGCAGACCTCACCAACGTCGATCTCGACGACATGGGAGATTGGCCCAATGTTCTTTATCACGCGGCCTGGCAGCCAGGCATCCTCGGTCCTCGCAACGTTTCTCTCAAGGATAGTAGCTACAATCGCCAATTCCCAGTTCCCCGATGATCGATTACTCGCGTCCTGCTGCTGGGCGACTTGCTTGTTCACTTTCCCCTTAATATCTACACGGATTGAACTAAGTCGTGTGCGTCGACCCGTTTGTCGACTGCGGAGTTGTTCTTTACGCCACTAAGAAACACGATTCACGTGTTTCAAGACTCCCTTCTATCTTTTTTCGTAGTGCCATAGCAATGACAGTATTTGTGAATTTTTGTCAAGCTGACTGTGTATGCATGTGTGGTTGTGTGTTTATATGTCTGTTTGACAGTGTGTCTGTATCTGTCTGTTTGTCTGTATTCGATTTAAAGATGTAAAGAAGTTGTTTCTCAATATGCAGACAACCTGGCAGCTAATGGAACACAGGAACGGGTGAAACGAGCAACGAGTCATTCGGATATAAGGAATATTTTTATTTGTGGAGTTTATAATACCTCAATGCGTTCCAATTTGTTATTGTTCCAAAAAACGTTAATGATTGGAATAGAGTGAATGATACCTAACTGTAAACAATGTCATATGAAAGAATAAAATACATGTTCAAATACAAGAGCTCTTTATCTAATCTAGGTGTTACCATACCAAACACATAACTGAACATTTCTAACATAGAAGTTGTTGGAATCTGTAATGATATGAAAATTAACTAGAGCAGCAGTTAAACGGTTAGGTGAGAGGCCCAACAAGCAAAAGATGGGGTAAGTCAAGTTGGATTTCAGTCGCTGCCTGAATTGGGTGTTGGTCACACCATAGAAGACAGTGTTGGAGCAGGAGCTGAGGAATTGCAACAACAACAATAACAACAACAACAATTTACATTTATAGAGCGCATTTCACGTCGGGAGGACGTCCCAAGACGCTGCATAGGAGGCGTATGACCCGAGCTGGTAGGGGAGTGTTTGGGAAGGGGTGAAACACGAAGGGGAGGTAAAAGAGTTCGGGGTGGAACAAAAGGCACGATCGAAGAGGAAAGTCTTCAAACCGGCCTTGAAAGAGGAAAGGGAAGAAACGAAACGGAGGGATTGAGGGATGGTATTCCATAAGGTGGGAGGGGAGAAAATGAAGGCCCGGCCTCCGATGGTGGGGCGGTTCGGGCGGGGGGCTTGGAGCAGGCCAAGTCCTGTTGAACGGAGGGTCCGCGTGGGCGTGTAGGGGGAGAGTAGATCGGTTAGGTAGGATGGGGCAAGGCAGTGTAAGGCCTTGTAGGTGAGGACGAGGATCTTAAACTCGATCGTCTGGAGGATGGGCAGCCAGTGGAGACGGGCGAGGGTGGGGTTTATGTAGTCGCGGAGGCGGGTGCGGGACAGTACACGGGCTGCAGAGTTTTGGATGGCCTGCAGCCTATTAATTCGGGAACTGGGGAGGCCGACTAGAAGAGAATTTCCGTAGTCCAGTCGTGAGGTGATGTATGCATGCACAAGTGTTTTGGCATGCTCAGCGATTGTGAAATGGCTGCTGTAGTCAGTCTGATCGTGTTTCGACTCTGTCATCAGTGCAAACATGAAGATTACCAAGTAGGTGAGCCACAACAAAACAAATGTCCCCGAGATGGTAAAGAGCAGGATAATGGATTTCTTCAGACTCTCCATCTCCTCGTCCCTCCCATTCACTGATTCCCGCAGACGCTGGCGCACAGCGCTGGCCAATATAACCTGCCTGATGGTAAGAGATTTGAAGAGGAGGATGAGGATGAAGGGAAGCATTGGATTTACTCTCATATGAATAAAGGAAATCGCCATCCGGCCAATAGCAGTTCCACTGATGGGCTTGAGAATGCAGTAGCAGGTCTGCCCATTGATAATCATCAGCAGTTGGTAGATAAAATCAATGGGGATATTTTCTGTGCTTAAAAATACACAGATTGTCCAGAGCACCAGGCCCGCTGTCCGCTCGGTGCAGTATTTGGGTTTGAGCTTTGGGCAGCAGATGGCAATGAAGCGGTCGAAGGTGAAGGCCATGGTCAGCCAGTCAGAGATATCAATGTGGAATATGCGCAGCACAATGTGCACTCTGCACACGGGTGTCCGGAACAACGGGAAGTGCGGCAGGTGGAGCACAAATGTCTTCCTCAGAATCACACCAATGAATATGACCAGCAGATCAGCAACAGCCATGGCGACCAGGTAGCGGGTGATACATTTGGAGAGTCCACAATTTCCCTGGGCGACAATTGTAATCAACAATCGCTGAAGGAAAGTCACAAACACAATCATACATTTAACTATCTCATGATTGATTGCGCCTGGCAGCAAACTATAATGAGTTTTCATACATTCCCTCAGTGCATATCACATCGATCATACGTTTCAAAAGATGCATTTCAACAACAACAAATTACACTTATAAAGCGCCTATCACGTCGGGAGGACGTCCCAATGCGCTGCACAGGAGGCGTGTGTCCCGAGCTGGGAGAGAAGTGTACGGGGAGGGGTGAAGCACGTAGGGGAGGTCGAAAAACTCTGGGTGGAACAAAAAAGCACGGTCGAAGAGGAAAGTCTTCAAACCGGCCTTGAAAGAGGAAAGGAAAGAAACAAGACGGAGGGATTGGGGGATGGAATTCCATAGGGTGGGAGCGGAAAAACTGAAGGCCCGACCTCCGATGGTGGGGCGGTTCGGGCGGGGGGCTTGGAGCAGGCCAAGTCCTGCTGAACGGAGGGTCCAGGTGCGCTTGTAGGGGGAGAGTAGATTGGTTAAGTAGGGCGGGGCAAGGCCGTGTAAGGCCTTGAAGGTGAGGACGATGATCTTGAATTCGATCCTCTGGTGGATGGGGAGCCAGTGGAGATGGGCGAGGGTTGGGGTTATATTGTCGCGTAGGCGGGTGCGGGATGATACACGGGCTGCAGAGTTTTGGATGACCTGCAGCCCATGAATAGAAGAGCTGGGGAGGCCGACGAGGATAGAATTTCCATAGTCCTGCCTTGAGGTGATGTAAGCGTGCACCAGTGTTTCGGCAGCGCGGGGGGTAAGATAGTTACGGAGCCTGGCAATCATGCGCAGGTAGAAATAATCGATGCCGGTCAAGACATCGCTTTGTAAAGTCCTGCAGCTCAGTGGTTGTAGCACTCGCCATAAAAGCGTGAGACGTGTGTACGAATCCTGGCATGTCAGCGCGGATCCTTGGTAAAGTTTCCTTAGTAAAGTTTCCTTACTACACAAGTCGAATTATAATCCTTAAAAAAATACTTTAAGATATTGGTCATTTCAATCAATGACTGTTTGTGGGGCACTACTGTGCGAAATTGGATGCCGTGTATTGCCTACACATATACTTTCAATTCACTTCACTGTATATTTTTTGAAGCGGTTTTAGACACAGTTTAGAAGATTCCAATACTGCTCTATCGAATGCAAAGATTATTATTAACACGTAAAAACGAGTTCAGAATGAGCTACTGGGCAATGGTTACAAACGAGCACTTCTTAAAGGAGGTAATAACAAAATAGTTGTTTTTGTCCAGTAGCCATGACCCTACGTGTCAGACCTTCAGCCCACAGTCCCTTGACTCCTTTTAGGCCTGTTTCAGGACTCCGGATTGGTGGGACATCCTTTGATTCCTTTCTTATCGTTTTACAACAACTTCTAAATTAACAGGGAATTAAAACGTATCCACGATCGAACATCTCGTTGAAGCAACTGGAGCAACATCTAATTCAAGTTTTAGCTGAACAGAGAAAAACCCGGCAACGGTACATCTGGAGCAAGCGGCAGGCAACGGAGGAGGGGAGGCTGCTCGGTGAAGTGGTGGAAAAGGTAACTGGGGGAGGGGTTTCACACTGAATCATAAGAACCGCATGGGGGGACAAGGTGGGGGGTGCTAGAAAAAGGTCTCCTTAGGTCTTCCCCCTCCCCCCCCACCACCCCATGTTGAAGTCCTGACCCCTGACAGTCCAGAGCCTTGGGACGTCCGACCGACATGAAAGGCGCTCCACAAATGTAATTTTCCTGTTGCTTGGCTCAGTCACTTAAGCGCTGGCCTCTGAGGTCATTGCTGGGTATTCTGAGCTCATAGCATAGGCTGATGCTGGTGGGAGAGAGAGCCTTATTGGGGGAGGCTCTATCCTTTGGTTGATATGTTAAACCTCGCTCCCTGTCAGAAGTTAAATGATCTCCCATGGCGCTGTCGGTAAAGAGAAGGATGTTTCTCTCTCTCTCTCCCTGTGTCCTGACTGACAATTCCCGAAATAAATAGCTCATTCACTTCACAGCTGGTTGCTGCATTTGCTTATTTGAACAAAATCAGGTCCCCCTCATGACAGAAATTCCCTTGAAAGCACTTTGAGATGTTTTCATGTTCTAAGTGTCAGATCAAGTGCATTCGTAGATGCCTTCACTGGTGCCAGGAGGGTGAGGTGAGTGAGTTATTGTTTCTGTGTCTGTGTGTGTTGTGGTTGAGCTGAATTCTCCCTGCAGGGACAGACGAGGGTAAAGAGTGCGAGTGATGCAGTCAGAGTCCTGTTCAAGGAGCTGAAGGGACAGAGCTCACCAGACACCTACCGCCTGCTGGTGGCCATCGACGGGGCCAATGCCCTCTGGGGACCCACCACCATGAGGAAGGAGGATAGGCGCCAGGTATTGCCTCACATTCCTGATTCCCATTCTTGTTCCAGCCTTCGCCAGGCTCCCCTGGCTCCCTTTCACACACTAAACTCTATCATCTAATGGATTTATTTCAAGATCATCTCCCTCATTTTCTAATCTTTTCATGCCCTGGCGTCTCACCACCTCTTCGACCTGCTTACTGACACAACCCACTACCTACACTCATCTGACTTGTCCCTCGTGCTCTAAATTCCACCATCAGTGGCAGCCACTCCATCCTGAACCTCTGAACGCTCTCTGATGGCCTTACCCCCTCCTTCCCCAGGTTCAGGACACTCTCTTTCCACAGATTTTTCCACACGAGCTGACTCTGATGCACAATTTGAAGAAGCTGATGAACAATGACTGGGTGAGAGTCTGAGAGAGTAGCCTCTCCCTACAGCACCAATGCTCTGTGTGTGTACGTGAATGTGTGTGTGTGGTGTGTATGTACGCATGTAGGTATGCATGTGTCCACATCATTTTGGCGCACTGTGTGTCTGCCCATAAAATATACAGGCAAATCACTTTACAGTGTATCCTGTGAAGCGCTTTGAGACGTTTGAAAGTGATTAGGTGTTGTGACAAATGTAAGGCTTATTATTCTATTCTAACCCGTGTGTTACCTGCTGCAGTGTGCTGGAGCTGTGGTGATGACACTGACCAAGACTGGGGCATTGGGTTCCTCCCACTTGTCTCATCTACCCCACCATCTGCTTAGAAAGGTGAGCATTCTGTGCCCGGATTGACTGAAGCTCCTCCCAAACCTCCCTGAGAGCCCAGCTACTCACTCGCAGAGGGAGGCCTAAGGGTTGTTGTTGCAAATCCAGTCGCTTTCACACATCGTTAACCGGTAATGCCATGGAGCCAGTCACTGGGCTACATCTCATCAGGTCCCTGTTCTTCATCTCTTGTCACAGTTCCATCCCTGCGCCCTACACTTTGGAACTCCATCCTGGAGACACTCTGCCTCGCCACCTCCATACCACAGTTCTTCTGCCTCGTTCCCTCCATCCCACAATCCCTCCGCCTCGCTCCCTCCATCCCATAGTTCCTCTGCCTCGCCTCCTTCAAAACACGTCTCAAGAACCTCCTCTTTGACTCTGACTTCGGTCACCTTCCCTGCTATCCGGTTCGGGAGCATACACTGACTTCAGAGTCTTGAGACGTCCTCCGCACATGAAACACACTGTACGCGTGTATTTTGTTTCTGTTGCATTTTCTGCTCATGACTGACACTGTTCCCCTCTATCTCTCTCCTTTCTCTCCCCCCAACACACTGTAACCTCTGCAGGAAGGCTTCGATACTTTGGACCCTTTTGTTCCAATCGAAGTCGGGAATTACAGTGAGAAGGAGTTTGAAAGCTGCTATCAGTACTATGTGGAACGCAAGTGGATCCAGCATGAGAAAGGTAAGGAGGGAGGGATTAGTGTGGGGTTGGCGGCAAAGGTATTTGTTCCTTCTCTCTGGTTCTTTTGACACCAGTCAGTACTTTCCCCCCATTTACTTCATCCAAAGTCTCTCCGAACTTTGAAAACCAGAATCAGAGAAGCCTTGTGTAATACTATTGTACAGTGCAGAGAGCTGGGATTGTTGGGATTCATTCCGCCTCCTCACAGACTAATTCTCTGACTGCCTTTCCTTGCGCCCACAGCTCACACAGAGGAGGGGAAACCGGAGCTGCTTTTCTTGTGTAACTACAATCCAGGAATGATGAATCGAGTCCGCAGCTTCCTCTGAGCCCTGGAGCAGAAGGAATCTGTCCATTTGCTACATTCTCTATTTCTCTCTTGTCGAGGGGAGTGATGGCCCAGGATGTGGCCGAGTTTGCCCGGCCATCAGTCGCCATTCTGCTCCACCAGCCACAGAGGCCAATGCTGATCACTGCCTGGCTCACCCAATCAGCAGCGACTGCCTGCCAGCCTGACATGAGATGTAATGTAACCTTGTGAAGTCTGGCCTGGGCTGGGAGAGCCGTATCTACCTTACAGACTGCAATGAATGTATGTTCACTCTTTAATGGATCTCAACATCAGCAACTGGGTAACTACTCCTGGTCTGCAGTAAACGCAGTGCCTGATATCTCAACGTCTCTTTCACACTGGTCATGTTTCAAGCCCTCTGAGACGCTGCGTGGAGCACTCTATACAAGTGCAAGTGGTTCTCGTCTCAACAACAGCAAATGACATTTGCATCCTGCCTCTCATGTCATGAGGATGTGTGCGGGTGTGAAGGCTACAGTTTGTTTCAATGGAAACCATTTCAACCCATATTTTCCGAATGAGCAAGATAGGTAAATGAAAAATATGTTATGTGTCAGAGTGAATACGAAAATGTTGTGAATGTTGATATGGCAGCAGTGAGAGTGTGAAAGATGTGACAAAAGAGAGAAGGGACAGAAAGCGAGTCCTTCCTCCCCTTCGCGTGTCTCGGCACTGGCCACTTACCTTTGCGTATTAAAAAATGGCAAAAACTGTCAAGTGACGAAAGAGGCCTGTTTCAGAGATCCGTCTCATGACATTTTCATGTCTGCCCCCCCCGCCCCACCCTCCACACCACTTCTGAATCCAACCTCCAACTGCGGCTCAAACCTTGACTGCCCAGCACTTTGGGAGGCCCTCCAGATGTGAAAGCTGCTGTAGAAATGCTGAACACACATTGTCACTGTTGTAGTTACCTGGGCAGTGAGCACTAACTACAACAACACAATGACATTCCTAGCCTGTCTATCACGTCGGGGGGACGTCTTATGTCTACACTTATGAGACAAAATATTGAGACTACACTTTGAGACTACAAAGCATCAGATATAGTTAGGGCTCCCACTCATCCTACAATCGTTTACCAACACACCTGACAGTGTATCCTGTCAAGCGCTTTGGAACACCCGCCTGACGTGAAATTGCACTAAATGCAATTATTATTATTATCCATTGGTGCTCCCACTCCCTACCTCACTCCCATCCTCGCCCGTCTGCACTGGCTTCCATCACCCACAGGATCGAATTCTAGATCCTTGTCCTCACTTTCAAGGCCATCCACAGCCTTGCCCCGCCTATCCCTCTGACCTACTGTCTCCCTATCAGCCGCCAGCCCCCTCCGTTCAGCGGACTCAGGCCTGCTCCGCGTTCACCGCCCTAACCGCCCAACCATCGGCGGCCGGGTTTTCAGCCTCTCTGCTCCCACACTGTGGAACTCCATCCCACAGCCCCTCCCCCTCGCTTCCTCCCTTTCCTCCTTCAAGGCTGGTTTCAAGACCTTCATCTTCGACCACGCCTTTGGCTTCCCCACTAACTCTTCCCCCTCTCCCACTCTCTTTTCCCTTTCCCCTACTTCGACCCTCCGCCACCCCCCAGCAAGGGTCCCGACCAGACCGTTCAGGGCTTTGGGACGACCTCCCTACATGAAAGGCGCTACATAAGTGCAATTTTGTTGTTGTTGTTGTTTCGCTGTAATGTTAACAGGATCCCCTGCCCTCCCACTCACCGGGCTGCCCTCCCAGTCACCGGGCTGCCCTCCCAGTCACCGGGCTGCCCTCCCAGGTCTCCTGGTGATGAGCCAGGCCTGGGTCTGTGCTGTCATCAGCAGCGAGAGACAGAGACAGACAGAGAGAGAGAGGTATGCGCCCTGGATATACAACACAATGACATTTGTCTAGCGCATTTCATATCATGTGGGCAGGAGGTCCTGACTGGCTCTGAAATCAGGAGAGAGAGACCACCTGAGGAGGTCACACCTGGGGCAGGGTGTGGCTGATTGAACACTGGTGGCTGGACCCAGAGGCCAACCAACGTTAAACGGGAGCCTGACTGAGGGTGGAGTGTCTGCACACCAAAGATGGTAGACTACCAAGATACCTCACTCTGACGCAAACACATACGATTCAGTGTAGTACGCACTGGAGCGAAACATCCGCCATTTTAGTAAGCGGTTTTGTGTTCGGAGAGAGCGGCTGACACTGCTCATTCCATCTCTTCCCCTCAGGTTAATCTCTCTCACACTCAAACACACTCACGCACACACTCTCACAGATACTCCAGACTCACACTCACACTCAAGACACACACTCAGACATTCACACACACTCTCACACTCAGACACTCACACATACTCTCACACAGACACACACACTCTCTGTGTGTGTGTCTCTCTCTCTCTCTCTGTGTCTCTCTGAGTCTCAGGGGGTCAGACATTGTCTGTATCTTACGAACCCGCAAGTCACAGAATACCAATTTAACTCATTCTGTCCTGAGGTAAACACAGTAGCCCTCGGCTCACTCTCACTAGCCAGTCTCTCTCTCTCTCTCTCTCTCTGTGTCTCAGTCTCTCTCTCTCTGTGTCTCAGTCTCTCTCTCTCTGTGTGTCTCAGTCTCTCTCTCTATGTGTGTCTCAGTCTCTCTCTCTGTGTCTCAGTCTCTCTCTCTCTGTGTGTCTCAGTCTCTCTCTCTCTCTCTGTGTGTCTCAGTCTCTCTCTCTCTCTCTCTCTCTGTGTGTCTCAGTCTCTCTCTCTCTGTGTGTGTCTCAGTCTCTCTCTCTCTCTGTGTGTCTCAGTCTCTCTCCCTCTCTCTGTGTGTGTCTCAGTCTCTCTCTCTCTCTCTGTGTCTCAGTCTCTCTCTCTCTGTGTCTCAGTCTCTCTCTCTCTCTGTGTCTCAGTCTCTCTCTCTGTGTGTCTCAGTCTATCTCTCTGTATCTCAGTCTCTCTCTCTCTGTGTGTCTCAGTCTCTCTCTCTCTCTCTGTGTGTCTCAGTCTCTCTCTCTCTGTGTGTGTCTCAGTCTCTCTCTCTCTCTGTGTGTCTCAGTCTCTCTCTCTGTATCTCAGTCTCTCTCTCTCTGTGTGTCTCAGTCTCTCTCTCTCTCTCTCTGTGTGTCTCAGTCTCTCTCTCTCTGTGTGTGTCTCAGTCTCTCTCTCTCTCTCTGTGTGTCTCAGTCTCTCTCCCTCTCTCTGTGTCTCAGTATCTCTCTCTCTCTGTGTCTCAGTCTCTCTCTCTCTGTGTCTCAGTCTCTCTCTCTCTCTGTGTCTCAGTCTCTCTCTCTCTGTGTGTCTCAGTCTCTTTCTCTCTCTCTCTCTGTGTCTCAGTCTCTCTATCCCTGTGTGTCTCAGTCTCTCTCTCTCTGTGTCTCAGTCTCTCTCTCTGTGTGTCTCAGTCTATCTCTCTGTGTCTCAGTCTCTCTCTCTCTCTCTGTGTCTCAGTCTCTCTCTCTCTGTGTGTCTCAGTCTCTCTCTCTCTGTGTCTCAGTCTCTCTCTCTGTGTGTCTCAGTCTATCTCTCTGTGTCTCAGTCTCTCTCTCTCTCTCTCTCTGTGTCTCAGTCTCTCTCTCTGTGTCTCACTCTCTCTCTCTGTGTCTCAGTCTCTCTCTCTCTCTCTGTGTGTCTCAGTCTCTCTCTCTGTGTGTCTCAGTCTCTCTCTCTGTGTGTCTCAGTCTCTCTCTCTGTGTGTCTCAGTCTCTCTCTCTGTGTCTCAGTCTCTCTCTCTGTGTCTCACTCTCTCTCTCTCTCTCTCTCTCTGTGTCTCAGTCTCTCTCTCTGTGTCTCAGTCTCTCTCTCTGTGTCTCAGTCTCTCTCTCTGTGTCTCAGTCTCTCTCTCTCTCTCTGTGTCTCAGTCTCTCTCTCTGTATCTCTCTCTCTGGTGAGGCTGGGAGACCTGACCCCGCCCACTCTCACCTGAGCTGAGTGGGCGGGGACAACGGCGGGCTGCGCGCGCCACCCAGTGACAGACTTGAGTTGGCGTGGGAGAAAGGGGAGGTGGTGAGGTGAGTGACACACGCCCTGACCAATCAGGATGCGTGAAGTGAAGGGATCTCCGCCGCGGCATTTGCAACCAATCAGAGTCAAAGGGGTGGGGGGGGGGGGGGCGCGAGTCAGTGAGGCTGGAGCGCGCGCACCGGGGTGACGATTGGAAGCGACGGTTGGAACAGAGGGAGGGGGAGGGGGAGAGGGAGAGGTGAGAGACGCTCGGCCCTGAACAATCAGCATGCGGGAAGGGATCTCCGCCGCGGCATTTGCAACCAATCAGAGTCAAAGGGGGGTTGGAGGCGGGAGTCAGTGAGGCTGGAGCGCGCGCAGCGGGGTGACGGTTGGAAGCGGCGGTTGGAAGAGAAAGAGAGAGAGAGAGATAGTGAGGGGGGGGGGGGGGGTGAGAGGTGTGGCCGCCATGGTCAGTGTGTGGCGGGAGGTGCTGACTCTGCAGCTCGGACATTACAGCAACTTCGTGGGCTCCCATTGGTGGACCATTCAGGTCAGAGGCTGTGGGGAGGGGGGGAGGGGGAGGTGATGAGGAGGGAGGGGAGGTAATGAGGGGGGTAGAGGGAAGAAGGTGATGAGGGGGGAGGGGGAGGAAGGTGATGAGGGGGGAGGGGGAGGAAGGTGATGAGGGGGGAGGGCGAGGAAGGTGATGAGGGGGGAGGGGGAGGAAGGTGATGAGGGGGGAGAGGGAGGAAGGTGATGAGGGGGGAGGAAGGTGATCAGGGGTGGGAGGGGGAGGAAGGTGATGAGGGGGGAGGGGGAGGAAGGTGATGAGGGGGGGGGAGGGGGAGGAAGGTGATAAGGGGGGGGAGGGGGAGGAAGGTGATCAGGGGGGAGGGGGAGGAAGGTGATCGAGGGGGAGGAAGGTGATCGAGGGGGAGGAAGGTGATCAGGGGGGGGAGGGGGAGGAAGGTGATCAGGGGGGGGAGGGGGAGGAAGGTGATGACGGGGGGGGAGGGGGAGGAAGGTGATCAGGGGGGGAGGGGGAGGAAGGCGATGAGGGGGGAGGGGGAGGAAGGGGGGAGGGGGAGGAAGGTGATGAGGGGGGAGAGGGAGGAACATGATGAGGTGGGAGAGGGGCTCCTGGCTCATCAACAGGACCTAGTGGGGAGAATATGGGAGGGAGGGAGGGAGGAAGACGGCAACCGTTTTGTTTCACTCATTCGCTCACTCCGGAAAGCGAGAGAGAGAGAGAGAGAGAGGGGGTGGGGGAGGGTCTATCGTTAGTGTATCGTTAGTCACTTCTCGTCGATACCAAAGATATTTCTGTGTGTCCTCTTTGCTCGATCGCTCGCTCGCTCACTCACTCGCCAGAGAGAGAGAGAGAGACCAGGCGTCTCATTCGATCGGTCGTTGCTCACACCCGGAGGTAGGGAGGGAGGGAGAGAGAGAGAGAGACCGTGTCCCACTTTATATACATATATATATATATATATATATGATTAAAGAATTAGATTATAATGTTGCTCACATCTCTCTCTCTCTGTTTCTATGAATAATTTCCCGTTCTCTCTCTCTCTCTCAGTCTCTCACACACTCTCTGTAACCTATGTCTCGGTCTCTCGCTCTCTCCGTGTCTCTCACACACTCTCCCTCTCAGTCTCTCTCTCCCTGTATCCTGACTGAGATATTACATGACTCTCTTGCCTCGCAGTTGGAACACCCAGTCACAACACTTTACATTGAAACACATTGACATCAGATTAATTGTGGTTTCGTCCCCTCTACCGCTCACATCAGGTAGTGCGCGCTCTCTCCCGAGTCTCTATCTCGCACCTCAATCCATCCCTCACAAGCCAGGGGACCTGGGTTCAATTCCCGGGCAAAACGGGAGGTTGGAGATGTGTCGATAACGTGATGGTTGCGACGCATCAAGGAGGGTTTCTTCAGGATAGGGGTGATGGTGGCTGTTTTAAGGGAGGTAGGGATGGTTCCTGAGCAGAGGGAAAGGTTAATGGTGTCAGAAATGAGTGGGGCTAACAAATGGAGCTGGGTGCGGAGGAGGGGGGTGGGGATGGGGTCCAATGAGCATGTGGTGGGTTTCATGGAGGTGATTTTTTGTGATTGAAAGCGGGGTGGTGGGGTTGAAAGTGTGAAATGGGGGGTGAGTAGGGGTTGAGGTAACTGATGAGGGCGTGGAGGTGGAGGAGTGGTGGGGGGAGGGAAACCGCGGAGCGGATTTTCTCAATTTTGGACTCGAGGAAATCCAGCATCTCCTCACAACGAACGTTTGAGGAGAGGATCTGCGAGGTGAGGCGGGGGGGGCGGAGGAGCTGGTTGGTGGTGGCGAAGAGGAGGCGGTGGTTGTCCTTCGCTTCCAGGATTATCCTGGAGTAGAAGGCTGATTTGGCGGTGGCTAGGGGGGATCGGTAAAATTTGATGCGGTCCAGCCAGATTTGCCGGTGGACCGTGAGGCCAGATTTGAGCCAGGTGCGTTCAACTGCTCTCACTTGGCTTTTAAGGGAGCGGAGGTGAGATGTGTACCACGGTGATGATCGGGAATGGGAGACGGTTTTGGAGGTGAGGGGGGCCAGGGTGTCAAGGGTAGTGGAGAGGGTGTTGTGGAGGGCGGTGGAGGCGGAGGATGGGTCTGTACAAAAAGAATGCCATTGTGGGAGGAGGTCGGAGGTTTCTAGGGCAGAGGTGAAAGTTTGAGGGGGAATTTTCTTCCAGGGCCGGTAGAAGATGGTGGTGGGTTTGGAAGTGGAGGGGGGAGGGATAGAGGTGTTGCAGGAAATGAAAAGATGGTCAGAAATGGCCTTGTCTGTGATGGTGACGCCAGAGACGTTGAGGCCTCGGGTGATCACTAGATCGAGAGGATGGCCGTGAGTGTGGGTGGCAGTGTTAATATGAAGGTAGAAGTTGAAAGACGAAAGTAAAGAGGAAAATTCAGAGGAAATGGGGCAGGAGGGGGTGAAATGGAGGTTGAAATCGCCAAGAATAATAAGGCGATCAGAGGAGGCACAAAGGGAAGTTAAAAGTGAAGAAAAGTCTGAAATGAAAGTGTATGTTTGTGTGTGAAATACACACAGAAACACACACACACACGAAACACACACACAAACATACACACAGACACACACACACACACACACGAAACACACACACACAAACACACACACAGAAACACACACACACAAACAGACACACACAGAAACAGACACACATGCAGACACACAGAAACACATATACACAGAAACACACACACACGAAACACACACACAAACATACACACAGACACACACACACACACGAAACACACACACACAAACACACACACACAAACAGACACACACACAGAAACAGACACACATGCAGACACACAGAAACACATATACACAGAAACACAAACAGACAGACACACAGACACAGAAACACACACACTCCTCTGTTTACCATCAGTCAGTAGGAACCCCCTGGTTAAGTCGATCGATTGCCGATCCCCCCCCCACCTCCCGCCCCCCATGTCAAACGCCAGGGTTCCTGTTACTGTTTTATTGGTCGGAATACCGAAGAACGACAGGGGTACAGTTACACACAGGCGCGCACCGCTTCAAACCCTCACAGCTCTGGTGAGAAACGGAGACGGAGACAGAGAGAACAAGTGATGTTTGAAAGGCTTAAAATTTACTGGCCACTAACGCCAATATCCACTTTGGGATGCGAAAGAAACTCGGGATGAGAGGAGACAACCAACTCATTCCTGGGATGTGTTTCACCAGAAACTTCAGGGATCGGTAATGTACTATAGCACGGCCTGTAATACAACAAGGGAGGGAATCATTACCCTCATCTACACTCACACACCCACTCCATCCCCAGACTCACCCCAACTCTCTATCCCTCCCTCACACTCACTCACTCTCCCACCCACTCTCCCTCCTACCCACCCACTCACTCACTCCCTCCCGACTCCCCACAAGTCTCTGTCCCTCTCACACACACTCACTCCCTCCCTACTCCCCCAAAGTCTCTGTCCCTCTCACACTCCCTCCCTCCCTGCTCCCCCAAAGTCTCTGTCCCTCTCCCTCTCACACTCCCTCCCTCCGCTGACTCCCCCCAAGTCTCTGTCCCTCTCCCTCTCACTCCCTCGACTCCCCACCAAGTCTCTATCCCTCTCCCTCTCACACACACTTACTCCCTCCCTCCGCTGACTCCCCACCCCAAGTCTCTGTCCCTCTCCCTCTCACACTCACTCCCTCCCCTGACTCCCCCCAAGTCTCTATCCCTCTCCCTCCCTCCCTCCGCTGACTCCCCCCAAGTCTCTATCCCTCTCACACTCCCTCCCTCCGCTGACTCCCCCCAAGTCTCTATCCCTCTCCCTCTCACACTCCCTCCCTCCGCTGACTCCTCCCAAGTCTCTATCCCTCTCCCTCCCTCCCTCCCTCTCCCTGTAAATCTTACCGTCGATATCCTTGAGATTGTATCTTGAGGCTAAGTCACAGGTAAATAAGACTTTCCCAGAATAATTCAAGATATTCTTGTCTGTGTGAGAGAGAGAGAGAGAGAGAAAGTGAGAAACACAGAGAACGAGACAGACAGAGCGAGAGAGAGAGAGAGAGAGAAACCCAATAGACGCTGTGAGACAGATTGGCTGCCTCGTTTCGCCCCCAAAACACACACACACAGTCACCACACCTTACAGTGTGTCCCCGTGAAGCGCTTTGAGCCGTGTCGACGACAGGATAAGGCGCTGTATCAAACGCCAGGACTATTATTAACAATGGGAATTATAGACTGTATCTTACCGTTTGCTAAAGCCACAATACATTTCCCTGTCAACTCAGGACTCTCCCCGTCAGAGATAAGGTCAGCCATCTAGAGAGAGAGAGAGAGAGAGACTAAGGGTGGGAGACAGACAGACCCAACTAGAGAGACACACACTCACACACAAACAGACTCACACACACACAATTTAAAATAGTTGTTCACAGAAACAGAGGGGAAGTGGAGAGAGAACACAGTGTAGAGGTTAGAGATTACTGTGTGTGTCTCTAACCCTGAGCTGGGAGTGTGGATGGACAGACAGTGTAGAGGGAGCTGTACCAGTTGATCCTGAGGGCTGAGGTCCTGCCTGTCGAGGAACTTTTCTCTGAGAGTTTCTGTCTGTACGGTTCCCGGCCACAGAGACACGTACGAGACTCCGCGAGATCTCAGCTCCACAGCGCAGTCAGCAGCAAGTCTGTCACACTGAGAGAGAGAGGGGGAGAGAGAGAGGGAGAGAGAGAACATGAGAACGAGTGAGAGAGAGACATGCGTGACAGAGAGTTTTAAGCCCTGGCCTCACTCGCATCGCAAGCCACAGTCCCTGTAGCTCAGTGGGTTAGAGAGAGAGAGAGAGTCACAGTCCCTGTAGCTCAGTGGGTTAGAGAGAGAGAGAGTCACAGTCCTGTAGCTCAGTGGGTTAGAGAGAGAGAGAGAGAGTCACAGTCCCTGTAGCTCAGTGGGTTAGAGAGAGAGAGAGAGAGTCACAGTCCCTGTAGCTCAGTGGGTTTGAGCCCTGGCCTCGCAGGTGAGAGGATTGTGAAAGTGTGAAGAGAGATAGCAAGCGAGTGAGTGTGAGAGACAGATGGAGAGAGAGAGAGAGACATACTGCAGCTTTGCCCACACCATACGGGACATTAAAGATGTATTGTAACCCTCCCATTGAAGAGATAATGACAATGATGCCTTGTCCTGCCTTTACCATGGCCCGGGCACCGTAGACTGAGCAAATATAGTGTCCTCTGAGAGAGAGAGAGAGGGAGGGAGGGAGGGAGACTGTGAGAGGCCATTCTGGAGAGTGACAGAGACAGAGAAGGAGTGTGTGAGAGAGGCAGAAAGAGAGAGAGAGACCGACAGAGAGAAACAGACTGAGGGAGAGGGAGACTGAGAGTAATGGAGAGGCTGACAGAGAACCAGAGACTGATAGAGAAGGAACGAGACAGAGAGACTGAGAGTGAGAGAGACTGACAGTGAGAGACTAAGAGAGAGACAGACAGAGAGTGACTGAGAGCGAGAGATAGAGAGAGATACGAAGAGAGAGACTGAGAGACCAAGAGACATAGATACAAAGAGAGAGACTGAGAGAGAGAGAGAATGAGAGACTGAGTTAGAGTCAGAGACTGAGAGAGAGACTGAGTTAGAGAGAGACTGAGAGAGAGACTGAGTTAGAGACAGAGACTGAGTTAGAGACAGAGACTGAGAGAGAGACAGAGACTGAGAGAGAGACTGAGTTAGAGACAGAGACTGAGTTAGAGACAGAGACTGAGAGAGAGACAGAGACTGAGAGAGAGACTGAGTTAGAGACAGAGACTGAGAGAGAGACTGAGTTAGAGACAGAGACTGAGTGAGAGACTGAGTTAGAGACAGAGACTGAGAGAGAGACAGAGGGACAGAGACAGTAACTATTCTCACCTCAGGCCTACATTATTGACGTCATCCCAGATTTCTATATCCGTCTCCCAAAACTTCTTATCACGGTTTTCAAATATGCTCTGAGAGAGAGTGTGTGAGAGACACAGACTGAGAGACAGAGAGGCTGAGAGAGAGAGAGAGATCGATAGATAGATAGACTGAAAGACAGATAGGGACTCAGTGAGAGGGAGACAGAGAGAGACTGACAGCGAGAGAGATAGAGAAAGACAGAGGCAGAGAGAGGAATGAGAGAAAGACAGAGAGATAGCGATCGAGAGGGAGAGAGAAACACACACATACAGAACAAACACACACATAGATACACACACACAGACACACAAAAATGCTCGCACATACAGACACACACAGAAACAGACACACACACACACACACAAACGCTTGTACACAGACACACAGACAAGATACACACACAGAAATAGATACACACACAAACGCTCGCACACAAAGCTTTGCACACAAACACACAGAGACACACACAAACGCTCACACAGACACACACACAAACGCTCACACACACAAATGCTCACAGACACACACACGCAAACGCTCACACACAGAAACACACAAACGCTCACACACACACACAAACGCTCACACACACACAGACACACACAAACGCTCACACACACACAAACGCTCACACACACATACAGACACACACAAACGCTCGCACACAAACACAGAGACACACACAAACGCTCACACACACAAACGCTCACACACACACAGACACAAACGCTCGCTCACACACACGCACAGACAGACAGACACAGACACACACAAACGCTCACACACACACAAATTCTCACACTCACACAGACACACACACAAACGCTCAGACACACACACAGACACACACACAAACGCTCACTCACACACACCCGCACACACACACACACAGATACACAGACCTGAACAGCAGAAAAGGCATTATTGACCAAGATATCCAGTCGACCATTTTGTTCCTGGCTCACTCTCTCAAACAGAGATTTGATGTCACTTTCTTTGGAAGAATCACAAACCACAGGGATACACTTCCCTCCACGGGTTTCCACCTGTTCACAAACATACCCTCGTCACAAATACACCATCGTTTCGTCTGAGACCAACACAGACAGAGAGACACAGAGAGAGAGAGACAGAGAGAGTGAGAGACAGAGAGAGAGAGGGAGACACAGAGAGAGAGGGAGAGAGAGTGAGAGACAGAGAGAGAGAGGGAGACACAGAGAGAGAGAGTGAGACACAGAGAGAGAGTGGGAGAGACATAGAGAGAGTGAGAGACAGAGAGAGAGAGTGAGACACAGAGAGAGAGAGTGAGACACAGAGAGAGAGTGAGACACAGAGAGAAAGAGTGAGACACAGAGAGAGAGAGTGAGACACAGAGAGAGAGAGTGAGAGACACACAGAGAGAGAGTGAGAGAGAGAGAGTGAGAGACACAAAGAGAGAGAGTGAGAGAGAGAGAGAGTGAGAGACACAGAGAGAGAGGGTGAGAGACACAGAGAGAGAGTGAGAGAGAGAGAGTGAGAGACACAGAGAGAGAGGGTGAGAGACACAGAGAGAGAGTGAGAGACACAGAGAGAGAGTGAGAGACACAGAGAGAGAGTGAGAGACACAGAGAGAGAGTGAGAGACACAGAGAGAGTGAGAGACTCAGAGAGAGAGTGAGACACAGAGAGAGAGAGAGAGGGAGAGACAGAGAGACACGGGGACAGAGAGAGGAAGAAACAAAGAGACACACAAAGAAATTCAGGGGAGTGAGTGAGTGAGTGATTTCGTTCACTGGTTCGGTAGTTTATTCACTCGTTCGTTCGTGAGAGGGATATATATTTGGCTGTGTGTGTGTGTGTGTGTCTCTGGGTTACCTCAGTAGCTGTGGCTTGCAGTGTTTGAAGCTGCCGCCCTGTGATGTAGACAGTGGCTCCGGCCTCCGCTAACTGCGAGGCCACCCCTCTCCCGATACCCCGGGAAGCTCCAGTCACTACACACACTCTCCCCAACAACATTGCCCCTCCGTCCGCGCCTGAGGGACAAGGATTGGATAACAGGGTCTCTCTGATTTACGTCTTCAGGACGTCTCAAAGCCAAAGAGAGAGAGAGAGACAGAGAGAAAAGACAGAGACAAGGGGGGGGGGGGGGGGGGGGTGGGGGGGGAGAGTTAGAGAGAGAAGAGAAAGGGACAGGGAGAGAGAGGGGGGGAGAGTTAGAGAGAGACCGAGAGGCAGGGAGAGAGAGAAACTGAGAGAGAGGGCAAGACAGGGGGGGGGGGGGGGGGAGAGAGAGTGAGAGACACACAGAGAGAGGGAGAGAGAGAGAGAGAGTGTCAGGGAGAGAATGAGAGACAGGGAGAGAGAGGGAAACTCAGAGAGAGACAGACAGGGGAGAGAGAGTTAGAGACAAAGAGAGGGAGGGAGGGAGGGAGAGAGTTAGAGAGAGACAGAGAGAGTAGACCATAAGAGAGACTGTATTAAAATTATTCATGACTAACTGCGAAGTGATCTCTCTCTCTCTGTCTGTCTGTCTCCCTCCCCGTCTTTCTCTCTGTCCCTCCCCACTTTCTCTCTCAAGTCTCTCTCTCCCTCCCTCTCTCCCTCCCTCTCTCTGACACGCACACACAGGGGAGAGAGGGAGAATAGGGATACGGAGAGAACTCTTATCCACAAGCCCTCCTAGAGAGAGAGAACATTGATCTCCCTCATTCTCTCTCTATCTCTCTCTCTCTCTCATTCTTTCCTGTTCTCTTTCTCTCCCTCTCATTCTCTCTCCCTTTCTCTCTCTGAGTCTCAGACTGTCGCTCTCTCTCTTTCTGTGTGTGTGTCTCTGTCTGTCTCCCTCTCTCTATCTCTCTCTCTATCGCTCTGTGTCTCTCGCTCTCAGTCGCTTTCTCTGTGTGTGTGTGTTTCTCTCTGTCTGTCCATCCGTCTTACTTTCTGTGTCTCTCTCAGTCTCTCTCTCTCTCTGTATCTATCTTTCTCTGTGTCTCTCTCTCTCTCTGTGTCTCTCTCTCTGTGTATCTCTCTCTCTCTGTATCTCTCTCTCTCTGTGTGTCTCTCTCTCTGTATCTCTCTCTCTCTGTATCTCTCTCTCTCTCTCTGTGTCTCTCTCTCTCTGTGTCTCTCTCTCTGTGTCTGTCTCTCTCTCTCACCCACTTTCTCCCCTGACGCTCCGAGAGAGAGAATAGAATAATTATGTTTAGGTCACTCAACTCTTTCTGTCAGTCTCTCTCTCTCTCTGTCTCA